>JAKMXJ010013049.1:0-14813 GCA_029339935.1 Anguina tritici
AGCATGATGCGCTTGATGTGGCAAACAAGATTGGAATTATCTGAAGCTCCTGTTTGTTGTCTGTTATCGTTGTTGATTCTAGAGGCGGATTCAATAAAATAGTGGTGCTGTCGTAATTTCTATTTTTTTTGAATGCTTTGGGATGGTTGGTTGCAAACTTATGTGGCTTCATACGCATGTGCGGTCCGTGAAAACTTCGACATCAGAGACTTCTTCCTACTTTTTGATTACGCGGGGTGACCTAAGAGTTCTGGCCAGTTTCAATCGGCCATAAATTTTTTCCTTATTAGATTTCGAAAACGGGTTTTTTCAGTCGGCTACATTTAAACGGCCGGCAATATAAAAACACTATTTTTGTTTGGTTCCCTGTGCTTCAGGCCACACCCATATTGAGTATAATGTACTTCACACTCGAAACCCAGGGATTGGGCCCAGAGAAAATCGTGTTCTTGACATTATACGCCAAAAAAATCCGCCGTCGCTCCCGCCGGCTTAAAAATATATCCTTGTTGCCGCTGGCGGGATAATTTGGCCATTTTAGGCCAACGGTCGTGCAGCTATGGTTGCGTGAATGTGTTTTTCTCCACGCGCTCATTCGTTCCCTATAGTGGTTACAGTCTGTTGCCCCACCAAGATGCAAATGTTCAAACTGTAAACACTTCTTCTAATTCATTTGTTAAGGTTTAAAGTCACTAATGTGAATTAATCAAATTGTGGAGATGCCTTGCGTGGTAACTATTAAAATTCTATGCACTTTTCCTTTATGCTGATTAGGGTTGGCCGAAAAAAGGTTCTGATGAGGATATTTCCGACTTTCTGGGAAAGACAACAAAAACAATCACCTTTATAGGAGGTTGTTACGAGAATATTCTCGAAAAATTCTTAGCGGTAAAAAAACCCGACCCTAGTTCCCACTCATTTATTAAACATCCACGCATAATGGCCCTAAATCAGGCTCTGTGCCTACGATAGGATTTACCCGCAGCGAAAACCCTAAGGTCAGCACCACATTACACACCTTTTCCGACATTTTCCATATACAATATTCACATTGATAAAATGGCCAATTTAAAAATTGGGTCGGGACAAAACCAAAGAATCGGATTTTGGGTCAAAAGATTTTTAGCTTTGGGTTGTTTTTTAATGTTGTCATCGTCATTCCCCCGACGTAATCAATAATTTTGCCTAATGTAAATAATTACACGGATCACTCAACTTCAGGCACAGCAAGTCTATAATGAATTCTTACTTACTTTTTTCTCTGCGCACAGAACAGGTTCCCTATATCTTCCAACTTTCTTAGTCTCTTGCAAACGACGTCAGCTCAATGGGAAAAAACAATTATGCGTGCATTTTCTCTTCGTCCTTGTCGTATGCATCAGTTAATTATTGAGTCTTTTCCACTTTTTGTTGTTGCGCCAAATAAAGTCAATCATCTGTAGCCCAAAGATTTGTTGACTACATTTTTACGACTTTCAGGAAAATAAAGAAAGGAAGAAAAGAATGAAAAAACTACTTTTTGTGATATTTTTACGACTTCTTCCATAAAAAGTAGATGAAGAGCAACTTTAGTCGTTGAGTCCCCCACCGCTCCTCAAAAGGAAGGGAAAAAATCGTGGACTGACAATCTCAAAAGAAACGCTCATAAGAAGGAGAAAAAGATGGAGATGAAAGGAGTTTTTTTGGTGTGTGTCTTTGGAAGAAAGTGGAGAATAATTTGCTTTTCTCTCTCGTACAGGGTGTTTCGAAAAGTATGTGGGTTTTTTGCATTTTGTAAATTTCATAGGACCCTATCATCCCTGCCAATACATTTTTCAACAATATGCTCACAGAATTTTGCTCACAATGCACTGCATCTTTGTGGTACTTATCCGGTTCGTCGCCCCTACTTTTTTGTTTTTGTGCTTAAAAACTTTTTTCTATTCGTATTCATAGAGAAAAGCAATCTGTGACCACAGGTGAAACAGAATGCTGTTTCGCCGGAACTTTATGGCTCCAAACTCTGAAGCTTCTCGACGGAACTTTATCACCTCCCTCTACCCCTCACTTGAGCTCAGAGATTGCTTTTCAGTATGAATGCGAATAGAAAAACTTTTTTAAGCATAACAACAACAAAAAAAGTAAGGGGAATGAACCGGATAAGTACCTTCCTTTTTAAGTGATGGCTCAAGCAAAGAATTCAAAACGACTGTAAATGATTTGGCATGAAGAAGGTTTCTAAAGAGTCAGAAAGGAGGCAAAGAATTCAACTGAAATCCTAGATCTTCTTGATTTAAAGTCTCGACTTTTTTCAATTGATCGTTTTTTCGAACATTGGTTTTTTGACTTTATAAAGCTATATTTCTCACTATTCTCACCGATTTTTTATTCAAAAATATTAAAGCTGAAGGAAAATGCTCTGAATAGTCATTGAGTGGCCTTTTTATGTCCTCCTAAATAAATAGTTTTGCAGCTGTATAGCAGAAAATCTCAAATTCTTTTCCGCCGTCAAATTTTTTAGCGATTTTTTAAGAATTCTGATATTCTCAATCGACTTTAGTCCCCAAATTAGTGAAAAACGGCCCCAACCTCGGCAAAAATATCACAAAAGACCATTAAATAAAAAAGTACAAGAACGCCTTTGACCTTGCACCAGATTTTGGCCTGATATCTTCTGTTCAGGTTAGGGTCCTTTTTCACTAATTTGGGCGCGTAGAGAGATTGGGAACATCAGAATTATCAAAAGATCAAAAAAAAATAATTTGACAGGGTAAATGAGTAATTTGACGAGGGAAGAACCATATAGGCTCTAAGAAATAGGATGCAGCTATGAAAAAGTTGTAGGAAGAGTTCACCGATATGTGGAGACCAATGTCAAACTTTTATTGAGCGTGCATCTTTTTTGAACACCCTGTACGTCCATCTTTTGGTGTGCTTGGTGTGGTAAGAAGTTGATAGAGAAAGCGAATAGACTGTTTGGTTGTAAGGAAAAGAAGAAAAAGGATGTCGACAACAATCAATTACACACACACAAAAGGTTTTTGCGAATGCGCCATTTTAGGTGCTGTTTGCCTACTCTATTGGTCGCTTTAATTGGCTAATGTTTCTTTCCTCTATTTGCATATATTTTCTTTCGAAGGTTCTCTCCTCTTTCTTCTTACACAGCCCAAATGTTGTTGTTTGGTGGTGGGATTTGAGTTTCAGTGTTTGTAAATATTTTCTTTGCTCTGTCTGTTTGCCGTCTAATGTTTCCAAGTGATTCATTCGTACACACCATCCAAACATGCTGCTGTAATGGCCTTGAAGTAGAGTGTAATGCTTAAACACACACACTCACCCACAAATTGCCACCTGCACCCTGCTCATGCATGGTCATTGGGATAGAGAAAAAGAATTAAATGCATGGAAAAAGACAAATAAAGAGCATCTAGTCTTGAAATTGGGTGTTTCGTTTCGCATTATTTCAAAAAATCTACTTACCGTATAACCTCGTTTATTAGACTCTGGTCTATTATTTTTCAACTCTCCAAAAATCGGGAAAATCTTGGGCTGATTTCGGGCTTTTTGGGTGTCCAAAACCAAATCCTAAAAAGTGGAATCGATAAAGTTTTTAGGAACTAAAGAAAACACAACAGACAATCATGTAAAACAGTATCTGCGTCGAGGGGGATCTAATGTTAGAGGAGGATCTTATAATAGAGGTTATACGGTATTATCTATTCTCAAAAATTGCTTTTTTCCTTTTTGCACTTAAATTAGGGGTTGCAGAAGTGGAAAAATAAAGAGATAGAGAAAAGCGGGGACGAACTTGCGACATATTTCCAGCAAAAATCTAGTTTTTTGAAATTTTAACTTTAGCTTTCTAAAAAACATGTTTTCAGTGGATTTCCAAGCTCTATTGTTTTCTTACAAAAAATTTATTTTAGCACGCGGAATTACGGATAATTTGAATTATTGCTTTTTCTCTCATCTCTCTTATTGCCTATAAGACCCAAGGAAGACAACGTTTTACTTCCTACTCAGCGACTTGTCCTCGGCTCAAATTTCTGCTGTTGACGCCGCTAATGCTTTATTGCGTTGAGCTGATGTGGCTGGTCTCTGGTTACCCCTAGCTAAACAGGTCTGCTGCTGACTGGTTGAGGCTAGTAGCGGCCACTCTTTTACTAGCTTTACACTCAGCAAACTTACATATTCATGATTGTTGGGGGATGAGGAGATGATGAATAATAACAACAACAACAACTTTCTCAGAATATACACATACACCTACTTCTACTCAGTATATTACTAATACTATTTGATATTATTTACCAAATTGAATGAATATATTTTTTATTTAGAGTTACTTAATTGTAACTTAAAAGAGCTTAAGCGAAATTTTCGGTAGATTTTTTCACGAATACTACAAAGATTAGTAAAAGTGTGTATTTTTGTAAAGCGATTCCGTAGAAAAGGTTTTGTTAAAACCTGAAAACTTTAGGGGTGAGTTGGGATGTTGTGGTAGGGTTACATTCGTGTCAGGTGAGAATTTCGTGCAGCCGTGGTACAGTGGATAAGCTTTAGCCATGATAATGCCAAAGAGGAATCACAGGTTCGACCCCTAGAATACACACACTCACCCAATTTTGGATTAGTTGTTGGGCCGCGGAGCAAAATAAGTTGCGAGATTGAAAACTCGACAAATAGCGGATTAATTTGATTAAGACTTCTCTTTTTGTTTTCTGGATTGATGACCCAATGCGGAAATCTTATCTTTTTTACATCTTTGACCCACTACCCAATAGAATTTCGAGTCGAAATGTGTTTTGGCCGATGTTTTGGCATGAAAAGTTGAGTGTTATAGGTTTTTAGGATAAGCCAGATAAAAATACGCTTTAATCTGGTTTATCCTAGTGTTTTTCACTGGCTACACTTTGTGTGTGATACATCATTTTGTAGCCTGTGAACAGGACTACCTGCAATGTAAAGTACTTGCTCACAGCCAATAATTATGATATAAATTTACCCTATTCTGAAAACTGTCTTGTTATACGTTATAGAATGTATAAGAAGCAAGAAAGTCTCTTAAGTTCAAGGAGTCCTCCATCTCCACTACCAACGTCCGACAACCCCCTCAAACCGCCTAACCTTCTCCTGCTCTCTGACCATTTGCTCTGTTTCTCTAACCCTTTTAGTTGTAGAGACGCAGAGGGACAAGCATCCTCCCCAGTCAAATTGGCGGCTGGCCAACCATCAACAACAACAACAGCAAACACACAGAGAGAGGGCCGCCAAGCGCACAAAACCGGCTTCTTTCCCATGACTGCTGCACGGCCAGTTGGCGTCAAGCCAACTGCACTTGGCTGCCTGCCACAGGAGACTCAGGCGTGCTTTCCCTCCCTTCTTTTGCTGCCTGGCTGCGTGCCAAAAAAGGGTGAGAGAGCACAGTATTTTGAGAGAGATTGCAGATGGGACATAGCAAAGGTCTTATTTTCTTTTGGCTGCTGTTAGCAAGAGAGGTATATACGCTTTCAAGCTGCTTGGAGTATTGTTTTGTAATAATTTTAGATGAAAAATAATTTCAGAAGTAAGTTAAGGAAAAAGTTATCTGCCACAACTAAAGCGAAACCGAACTTGGATGATCACTAACTGCTGGACTACGGAATAAACTGGGATATCTCTTATTTATCCTAACCCACAAAAATCGAAAAATATATACCATTCATACCATTAATGGGGGTGTGAATGTCCTCCGGAAAAAAACGGCGGAAAAATATCCTATACCCGACTAATGCGATTTTAAGGAGTGGAGTATCGATTGAAATTTGTCTCTTGTTAATAATGCTTTTTTTCGATGAGGAACCGAAAACAACCAACCTGCTGGTATCAATTTCGGAAATCAATGGAGGTGAACTGGTAATGGTAGGTGGACTGGAGATGGTGAAGGAACCAACGTTGTTGTTGTTCAACTGATTGGTCTGATCTCTTTCAATGTGTTCTGTTTGGAACGGAAAGATTCCACTCAGCACACTGTTCAGCTCCTTTCCAGCTGGTGACACTGAAAATTTTATGGAGTTGAAAAGGAAAATTTTCGCAGCAAACAAATAATTTCGTTGGTGCAAATTTTGGCGAAGAAATTCAGATTTAAGACTCTGCACAATCATTTCTGTAAATACCTCCAAGTAACCACTTCATATTTTTGAATAATTGCTGTTTTCCAGTTTTGTCCAATAAATTTTCCGCTTTCTATTCTCAAACACGCTCTTTTGACATTGGATAATTGGTGTTTAACAACAATTCCCAGAGCTATAATCAAAACACACATGTTTATGCTGCTGTTGTTGTGCAATTGTTGTTGTTGTGGTGGTGGTTGGTTAATTTTAATTCATCAACAACGGCAGCAGAACACATTGACTATAGGGTGGGGGTAATAAAACATGCGGCAGCATTGTCTATGTGCATTTTATAATAGCAGCATCGACTACTAGTACTGCTACAAATGCTTATTATATGCAAACAAAGGGTGTTACAGACCTAGTGAAATCCCTCCTCCCTACCCTCGACCCCACAAATACCAGATAGATCAAACCACTAGCTCATACTAGATAGGTTGGACCTGGGTGTATATGTAGGAATAGTCATTGTTGTTGTTTCATCTTCTTCTCTTGTCTATAAGGTCTTTGCCGTCGTCGTTGTTGCTGCCAAAAAGACTACTAGTAGTGGTGAGCAGCAGTAGGGCCAGAGAGAAGAGCACAAAGTGGTACGCATCCGCGCGAAATGTTGTTCTTCTAGTTTCTTCTTCTCTTATTCGAAGCCCTTGACACACACCCCCAACTATATGGCTCTTAGGCTGATGCTGAGTGTATGCACATTTACTTACACACATCCAATAAGTTAACATTTAGAAACAAGACAAAAGTTATAATTATTTGAATTTTTAGAGTGGATGTGAGCTTTAATTATGGGCTGATCAAAACTGAACTTAATTAGTTACAGTCTCGTAATGGCATCCATAGTGAACGCATAGTCTTATGACTAAGCCGTAATTGCTTGAGATTTCGAGAATCTGGGTTCGGATAGTTGGCTAAAGGACACTTAGTGGCACGGGGAAACTTCGTGGTTTTTTTTCACTGTCTTTTATATTTTTAGATGGTGGTACCTATTTTTGCAAGATTTTTTTATTTAAAGGCTCACTAGAACCCTGTATGTCTATGGAAATCCGAATTTGCAATCAGAATTTAAAAAATTCTTGGCTGCCGAGATATAACCAAAAATTCAACTGCTGACATTTGAAAACACTGACTATGATACTCTTAGTCTTATCTCGCCCAACCAAGAGTTGTTTTGAAACTCTGTTTTCAGATTCGGATTCCTGAGGATATTTTGGTCATTAGGGTGCTTTTGATAAAAAAAATCTTGCAAAATAGGCCATTATGTTAATAAGTATAAAAAGTATGCAAAAAAGTCTACGAGTGCTTCTTCTAGGAAGCGACGATACACCCCCCCCCCCTCTCGGTACGAAGTGTTTTATGTCCAGGATGGTTACATTTTATCGGATATTTTTTTATTTTGCCTGTTTTCGATGTCAGCCTTGCCAAAAAGCTTTTTATGAACTGAAACCCAAATTCTTAAAGGGAATGTACCATAGGCGGTAAAAAGGCAAGACTTAGATTCAAAGGCCGGCAAGAAATTTTTGCTTAAACACCAAAAAGTGCTACCTCAAAAAAGTGCTACCTAAAGTGCTACCTCACACCAGTAAACCAGTCTCCCAATCAAATGTTCGCTAAGCTAGGTAAAATCTTAGTTTCAAACACAATAGATTATCTGCTAAAACAAAAGGTACTAAAATGCAAATCTCAATAATCTTGCCCCTATTTCGCTCACAAACCAGATAAGCTTTCTAAAACCAAACAATAAAAATGAAAGCCGGCTTTCTTTGGATACAAATTTCCATACACCTCCCCATCCCTTTACACTCCCATAGACACAAGATGAGAGAGAAAGAGAAGAAAAGAAAGATGTATTGAAGCAATGTGTGTCTCTAATCCGCTCTTTTCCAATGTTTTATGAGGCGAAGTAAGTAGGGGGCTGGGGAGTGGAAGGGAAGAAGAAAAGGAGTCTATTTGTATGTATTATTTTCATTCATCCAATCTCCTTTGCTTTTTAATAGCCCTAGCCGGAGAACAACAATTTTCCTTGGTTCTTCCCCGCCCCCTCCTCTCCGGCTGATTGACAGTCTTCCCCAGCCAAACAACGACAACCACTTTTGGATTAGTTGTTGGGCCGCGGAGCAAAATAAGTTGCGAGATTGACAACTCGACAAATAGCGGATTAATTTGATTAAGACTTCTCTTCTTGTTTTCTGGGTTGATTTGTGAGAAGAGGGAGCAGCGCCAACAACTCTGCCGCTTATAAGAGGATCGTCACTCTTCTATAGTACCAATTCAAAAAATAAATAAACAAACTGGAGATGCTGCTGCTCCACACAAATCTGCTGGCTTTGCAGCTAGGGCTTAAGTTAAGACTTTTGGTTGAGATTTTTGTTTTTGTTGGGATCTTAATGTATATTGCATTTCAAAGACATTGTTTTAGCACACAAAGGGTTGTAAGGGAGGGTGAATGCGAATCTGTAATCCCAAACCAAAAAGGATTAAGTAATTATCGAAAGGGCAATGAAAGAGGAAATATGAATTGAAATCGTATTTGTCCCGTACCGCTTCCAGTTAACTCGTGGGTTGTTTCAGGAGTGAATCAAGAAAATTCAAGTGCTTTCAAATTCAAAATGGCAGCATTTTTCGAAATGAGGTGGGCCAAGCCTTTGTTGACATAGAGATCCTCCTTCAGTCACTTCCTTCGATGGAAGTCACTGCTACGAGTAAGCTTAAAAACGATTGGAACCGGGTCTGCAAAATGTGCGACCAAGGGGGTGAAATTATGCTTATTAAGAAGTCAGACTTTTTGACAGAGGTGCGTACCAGTTATACTCGACTGTGATAGAAAATAATGTGATTTTTAACAAACCGATTGAACCTCAACCGTTCGGAGTTTCCGAAGTTACCGATGAGGAGTGCTTTTATCGCTTTGTTAATGGGAAATTTATTAAAAGCTAAGGCTAAAGGATGTGAGGACTGCGACGGCTTGGGGATAGAAGTTTCAGGTAATCAACCTGGCAGCTCAGATGATCCTGAAGCAATTGTACACGCTCTTTCGCTCCAGCGATGGTCAGAATCAGCAGCTTTCTGGTATTAGCTCAAGTACACGTGGAGTAGACCGTCAACCGCCTCTACCAAATGGACCAGCCGGACGCTCCCCAATCAAATGAACTACCGAACCAACGACCGTGACACCGATCATTACCGAAGCCGCAGCTACGGAACAGGGAGTAAGAAAATCTCAGCGAAGCAATGAATTACCGTCACCTCCGAATTCAAGCCAAATGGATCTGAAGCCGAAGCGAACCAGCCGTCTCCAAAGAATCTTTTCAGTATCCACTTCTTGTGTATTGTCTTGAAATAGAATTCTTTTTGTGACCGTTGTTCTTAATAAAACTCTTGTCTCGTGTACCCCTCTGGTGCCAGTGGAACTTAATTTGAAGCTCAAGCCATTAAAAACTTTACTGAGTCGAATAGATTTTTGGTTTAGTGTGGGCAAAGAAGATTTTCGCTCTTACTTTTTTGTGAAAGAACGCAAAAATTTTCAAAGAATTTTTTTTTAGCAGGATGGAACCGGAAAATGCACCGAAAAATAAAATTAAACCCTTGAAAAATATCGCTAAATAGAAGTTTTTTCATCGAACCATTTTGTATGTGGTCCCCAAATCGTTCAGTAAATGAAAAACAAAAATGTTTCAGGTTTCCCCTTTCTCTTTCTACACTTTCCCATCATGTCATTTTAAATCAGCCTATTTGGTTGGAAAGGAAGAAGAAAAAGTTGGGGATTGATTAAATTTGTGTGTGTGTTGAGACTGTGTGTCAAGCTTCAAGGAAGATGCTCACCCCGACATCCTTTGCCTCGGATAGAAGCGTTTGAAAGCCAACAAAAATACTATTTCATAATTACAACTTGTCCCCACACAACCCCCTTCCCTGCTTTCATATGTACAGATGAGAAGAAAGGAAATTTGCAGAACAAATTTTGTTGTTTTCCAGTCCAAATGGTAAAAAATTTAGTCTGAAATTCTATATTTTCCTGCTCTTAGAGAGAAGTGGCTGGGCACCTCCACTTTAAAAAATTAAGTGGAAATTTTCTTTTCGCCTCACCAGTCCTCCCCCTTCCTGTCCTCATACATGAGCGACAATAACAGGGGTGTTTGGTGAACCTTAAGTATATATAGACGGATGTACAGGGTGGCGTGTTGGCTGGTGTGGCCTAGTGGGTCGATATTTTTCTACGGGAAGTTACTTAAAGTTTCAGGTTCGACTCCCTGGCTTGTTGACCAACTCTATTCTTTGTTTTTTAAAGAATCTATATATTGCCGGCCTAGTAACTAAAAGATGTGCTTGGAGTATACTTCTTCGAAATTTTCCATTCGGAAATAACATTTGATGGAGACTTTTAGAGTAATGCCTTAACAGTTAGTGGAAGTTGAGTGAAGTGAGTAGTAGTTAATCCTAAGAACGCTTTGTGTTAATCGTTGGTTGGAATGCACTTATTGCCTATTGAAAATTATAGCTTTGGGACTTAAAAGGACTTAAAGGCTGCAAATAGACATAATACAACACTATTTGTCTGACTTAGGCTTAGAAGCCATTCTGATAGAAATTAATTAACTGATTTTTTCTGACAGAAGTTTTACATTGGCTTCCCTAAAATGACTACTCAAAATGCAGCCGAGACTCATATCTATCTTCCAAAAGGTCAAATGTTTTTGGGCTGGTAGTCTTTTAGGAGCAGGTTGAGAAATAGCCTTACTTGAGTCGAATTGCTGGAGTTCGTCGTCGTCGTCATCGTCGGACTCGGTGCCTGAGTCAAAGATATTGGCTGCAGCTACTGCAATAGCGCCTTTGCCTGCTGCTGAAACTGATTCCGGCACACAAGGCTCTGTCTTGAAGTGCTGAAATTCTTATGTTTAATCCATAAAATACAGCATCCATAAAATACAGTGGACACAGTCATATACTCAGCCCAGATCCTAATTATTGATTTGGCTTTAGTCGTTTCTTATGTAGATGACTTTAAATCGAAAAATATTAAAAATGTTAAATCTTCATATTTTTCTTAAAAACTAACATTTTGTATTGAAAAAACATGCTTCTCGATAACCCAAATTCCCTCTAATAATTCTGTAAAACTATAGTTGGCCATAATTGGTCTATACTTTTAAATAAAAGAAAGTATTTTCGCTTGGGGCGGCACGATTCGTTACAAAACACCATTCGTTACAAAGGCCAAAAAGGAGGTTGGGAAGTGTGTTTTCATACTCCAATTACTCCCTCCTGCATACAATTAGGCGTAGGCCGGCGTACTACGTTATCCGTGAAACAGCGTATGCTCTGTTTTTGTCTTTATAAGGAATCGTGTTTTGTAACGAACACTATCTCACCCTTTTGTTGTGATGTTTTTATTCTGATAACCCACTCCCCATAAATCCAAATTTTAAAACAGTCGATTAGCTGCTGAGTTAGATGCTGAGATATTAGCTGAATTAGCTGCTGAGATATGACCACAAATTGGACTACTGTCCATTTTCAAAGAGTGATCATCCAACTCTGGTCATACCTCGTAAATCAAGCATATTTTTGAAATTATGTTTTCACATTTGGATTCCTTGAGGACATTTTGTCTAGGGAGGAGATCGGAATAAAAAAACCTGACAAGCATGAGTACCTTTATTTAAAAATATCAAAAATTTTGAAAAAATTATGGCCAACTGTGCCATGTCCATCTAGATTATCAGAAATAATACGATAAGGTTTCCTAAATTGGTAGCAGGTTTATATTAAAATTTTTAAATAAAATTTTTGAACGCAAAAACTATAATTAAGAAAATAATTGAATCCTTCAAATTTTTCCTCCAAATGAATTCTCCAAACTAGAGCCATCAATAGAGATGGAAACGGGACGGAACTAATCCCGCTTGGGTCAAATTTTGACCAAAATTCACGTCCCGAGGTCAGGGAAGCTAGACGGGTGCTTCTATCACAAGATGACTGCAGTCTACAGCAAGAAAGTAAAAAAATTGATTGATTTGCCATTTACTATATCAGGGCTCCCATCTTTTTCGAAATACAGTAACTTTTGCATTTTTGGTCAAAAATCGTCATTTCATACAGTGCTTATTGAGTTATGAGCACTAAAGGTTTTACTGTGAAATCCAAAAAAAATAAAGATTGATGAATAAAGTAAAAACCTTTAAATGAAATAAATTTGAGAGCGCTATGATTAGCCCCTGGTTTCTCCTTTCTCAAAAAGGGCAAAGGCAAAAAAGTTCGAAAAAGCCAAATCAGCCTTTTTATTACACCCCCTCAAACAGCTGCATTCCAAGCAGTAGCTTTGCTGAATTCAAAAAAGCTTGGCTCATTTATTTGGCCATTGGAAAGGCAAAGAAAATGGATGAAAGATTAGCCAAGAAGGTCAGCAGGATTGAAGCCAAGAAAACAAGTTTTTATGCACATAAAAGACAGATTTTGATCAAGATTAGTGAACAGGAGGTTTGCTGCTTTTCCGAAAAGCATTTGTCTTCTTGTTGTTAGTCTTGGAAATGGGTTGCAGGAGGGGAACACCGAAAGGGGGCTGCAGGAGGGCTCATAACTGAATAAGCATTAGATAAATCACACTTTTTAACCAAAAAATGCGAAATGTACTTTATTCAGAAAAAATTGAGAGCCTTGGCTAATCACTTAAACTTTTAACAATCTCCATTTTTGGAACAGGAAAACGGCTAAATCTAAATAGCAAAATAGCTAAAAACAGCAATCTTTTTTTATCGACTTTCTCAGCTGTATAGTATGCTGTGGAGATCTTTTTGCAGCTCAGGTTTAACTCAGGTCCAAAAATCCGAATGATCCCCACTTGCTGAAAGGATTTTCTGAGTGCCTATTCGGCCACTGGAATTTGGTTCTCAGCCTAAGCTTGCCATACCTGCCTGAGTTGGATAACTCCAACTCTCGGTTTCACCTAAGATTATCTTTGATGTAATATTCCTCCTCTATCTATTGGCACAAAATTAGAATACAAGTTGTTGGCCAAGCTATATGCTTGGTCACAATCCTCGGATTAGTGTCTAAAGTTTTGTTAAATTTCCGAAATGTCTGACATCGACCCAAGTTTGGTTGCCAAGTTGATAGGTTCTCAAACAAATTTTTATCTAAGCAAAAAAATACTTTTACATCAACTGATAGAGATGAAAAAAACGGGTTGATCGTGAGTGGAGTGTAAAAAATAAAAGTAGAGAAAAATCAGAGCAAAAATATCTTTGCTTGGCTTCTCCTACCCATATTTAACAGAAAAAAGAAAATGGAGTGCATTTACGTTTCGCCAAATTAAAATTTTTCCGCCAATTCAAATTTCAAATGTTTCTTGATTGCAATTCACGATCTTCAGGATAACTTTTGACAAGGAATCCGAATTTTCAATGAGATTTACGATCTTTCCTTTAAAAAAAAATACATATTCAAAAAAGTTGTATTCTTCGCGGTACAAAAAGTTTCATGTTCGCGAAAGGTTCCTATCCCGAAAGTTTCATAGGCTTTGGCTCAGAAACCAGGTTTAGCGGTCATAATCATTAGATTTGAGTCTTAAAATGTCCGGAAGATGTTTTAGAAAGACTAAAATATTATTCACTATCGTAGCAATGAATGCAAAGCTTTTTGTGTTTTACTATTACAAATTGTCACTACTGCTTACCAGTTGTGGAGATGAGTAGGACGAGGTGTAGGAGGCTAGACGAGCACTTTTCCTGCAGTTTTTTAAAATGATGCAATTGGTGGTAATAGTAGGTATGTACCTCAACACCCGTTGGTCTGCCCCACCCTCTTCCAGTTTGGGCGACTTCTTGGGGGAAGAGGAGGTGGAAGAGTCTGCAGGACTGGAGCTGTCATCCGCACCCAACGAGGGGTCTTGTAACGACTGCTTTTTGAACTTGTTCACCAATTTGCTGCAAATTTATACAATGCAAATTTGCTCTCAATAAGGCTAGTTAATCCCGACCGCACTCACTCCTGGTGTTTTTTCAAAAGAATTCCAAAAAGCTTTCGAAATTTTCGAAGGTGGCCCTATTTTTTCGAAAATTGAAAAACGAAAATCGAAACCAAAAAACATGGAATATCGAAATTTGGACGCAGCCATGATACTAAATGCCTAAACTGCTATGTAAACCAAACCATAAAAATGCCTACCCCAACATTGTCAGCAGCCTGTTCAATCTAGAATGGAAAGAAAGTTAAAATATTTTGAGAATTGGAACCCTCAAGTCTTTACCTTTAGAAGTAGTTGAAATAGGTGGTGGTGCTTATGGTGGTGCTTAAGAAGAGGTGGAAACCCGTAGAAGTTGTTTGGTTGGCTGGCTTGACAACACAAGCCACAACAACAACAGTCTATTGTTGTGGTGGTAGCAGTGGAGGTAGGGATGAGGAGCACAAGGTGTATGTGTATATTGTTGGCGGTGGTCTGGATGGTTGAGGTGGTGTTGGTGATCAAACTAATTAATACAGCAACTAATCAATGAATATAAAATAGTGTTGGTGGTAATAGGTGATTAGAAGGGGTTCTGGGTGGGCAGGGGACTGGAATTAAGTGGATCTGTGGTAGAGCAGATGGCAAGCTTCTGCAAACGAAATGATTTGATGAGAATCAACAAGGTTTTTGATGTGAAAAAAGAACAGGACTATAGGATGGATGCATTTGGAATCAATTTC
>JAKMXJ010013192.1:0-10189 GCA_029339935.1 Anguina tritici
GTGGCTTTGCTTTTCCCTTTTACTCACTAACTTAAACTAACCTTACCCGGCGCCAGCACGAGCATTTTCAGAAAAAGGGCGCCGGGCGCCGGCGCCCAGAGATCATCAAATTTTTCCCGACCCGGCGCCCGTGCAACTATGGTTATACGGTGAGCAATCCAGAAAAAGAATCGAGCCTTCAAGTTTGTTCCACCACATCCAGATGACTTTATGACCATTTAGCCACTAATGCAGTATCCTGGCTTATGGATCTTTAATTTATACCATAATAGGCCCAAAATTTGGTTTTTTAATGATTTAAGTTCAGAAAGTATAGCAAATGTTATACCTTAGTTTTGCAAACTAACATGAATATAAATAAAAAGGGTTGTTCTAAATTTGTACGCTCAAATACCCAAATAAAAATACTAGAAAAGAGGTTTATTATATCAATGTAAAAGTTTACTTGAATCGACCAAAATAAATCATGTTTGATGTGGGCAAAGAAGTCTAAATATACAATTTGTTGAAGAGGCTTGTCCATACTCCTGGCACCAATAGCTCGCCTCAAGCGATGAATCATGCGCTGAAGAGCTTTGTCGTTCGGAAGGCGAAGAAGCTCTTCATCGGAAATTTCCTCCATGCCTGAGCACCACAATCGAACGCTCGCTGTAACTCGAGAAAGCATCGGTTTTCATAGAAGCCATATTTCGACGTAGCTAAAGAATCGTTTAGAGTTGAAAAGATAAGTCGTGAGATTAAATACCTCAAGTTACTGGCAACTCAGAGAAAATTGCGCGTTTTGTTTGATTCCAGATGATTCACCGCAACGATTTCTAATTTAGCTCTTCCGCCAAAAAGTTACCTTAAACAGTGCCTGTGTTGAACCGTACGAAAATGTTTGCTTTGTGACAAAGATGCCATCCTAAAAAATCAATAATTTTTTATACTACAGCCGAATTCCTCTATAGGGCCACATCTACATAGCACCATCTTGAGGCCTGCACCCAAAGTTTTGATCACAGACTCTCCGTATAATGTCATCTCTGTATAACGCCACCTTATAGCTGGTCCCTAGGGGTCTGGCGTGGCCTAGAGAGGGATTCAACAGTACAACGTTGTAACAGCTCGCCTCCACTGACAATGCCCTACAAACAATTGGAAAGTTAGAACCTGGCGCTCAGAATGACTAAAAAATATTTCAGCGTGCAAATGTGGCAACGCACAGATGTAGTGCAACCGACAAAAACTGAAAAGATTCAAACTGCGGAATCTCCTCATGGCCTCGGTTCTGACCACTTGTTATGCGTTTTGACTACCAGAATGCACAGAAAAGTGCTTAATATAATTTAAAAGGTATTTTTAGAGGAAAAAGGCTCTTTTGATGTTTGGAGCCGACCCAAAAATTATTTGTGAGCAATTTTTCTTTACATTTTTTGGAACTGGAGCTCACACGCAAGTAATAGAATCACTCTGGCAGAAATAAAAAATGGGATACAAGAAAGAACTCATTATATCCTTTTTTCCTCAGCTGTTTCTCAGATTTTGTATGGATAAGGAAATTTAAAGGGCCGAATATTTTGTTTCATGCGCTGTCTTTAATTGTTCTTGTGTATCCTGTCGAAGTCCGTTGAATGTGGTCAGATAAATAAAACTTATAAAATTTATTTTGGGGGTTGAAATAAATGTGAGGTCGGTTCTAAGCAGCTCAAGAACCGAAAAAACTAGGGACAAAAAACGGCCAGAGAAAAAACCAATTTTGGTCAAATTTTTAAAACCCCTTTCATAATCGTTTTAAGCAATTTTCGTACATTTCGGTAGTCAAAACTTACAAAAAGAGGTTAAAACCGGCATTTTGGGGAATGTGGGGATGCCGTAGTAGAAAGGGGCATGGTACTCCGGTTCAAACGAAAAAGGCGCGTACCAGGCATCTTTTTGGTTTTTGTAGACTTTTTCGGTAATTATTAAAAATGTTGTTTATACCCTTCTTTCTAAGTTTTAAAACTGGACAGAACGGTGTTTGCGGAATTTAAAAAACTATAGAAAAAAGGCGACAAGAACCAATTAATCTGCTTGGTACGCGATTTTTTGATAGTAGGTTACCATGCCGTTTTAAATTTGTCCACGAATAAAATTTTATCTTTTAATTAAAAAATAATTTTTGCTGTTTTTTGAACAAAGTTTTGAACTTAGAAAACTGTTAACAGGTCTATTTAGATAAGGAGACATTCTTCCTTTCATTTCCTGAAGAAAAACTCAAAAGAACTAAACTCGTTAAAAGTCTAAAAATAATGTTAAGCACATGTCCATCAAAAATGCTCAGCAAACAAAATATAATTCTTTTGCAAACAAAAGTTCAATTTACTCCTCCAACTACGCAATTCTGGCGAGACAAACACTCAAAAAACAGCAGCGGTAGAATAATATTAGCAAACAGACCTTGTTGTTAAGTTTAAGCGTTTTCTGCCCAGTCTCTCGAGATTTCTGGATCCTACTGTAAAAAAATAACTTAAATATAAGATGTTTTGAAAAATTGTGGTCGAAAAGCTAGGATTGATGTTTTTATTTACGCATAACTTATTTCGTCATCTTTCTGGCTTTATCTGTTACTTTTTTTAAGTTTAATGCAACGAATGACAAAAAAGAATTAGAGTCTAATTAATACATCAAAGTCTCGAAAAAATAACCTGACATAGAAGAATAAAAAGTTATAAATCCAGATAAAACGTTAGAAAATCAATTCTTTGTGATCGCGAGAATCAATGAATATCAGCTAGAGATAGGTAACTCTCGATACAACGTCACTCCTTGGGGCCGACCTTAGGTGCCGTTATATCGAGGTTAGACTGTAATTGATTTTTTGGTTAAAAGATTTTTTAAAAGAGATTTAGGTCGATCACTCGTTTTATGAATCAATGAAGATGGTAGGAGGCTTCAACATGGCGTGAATATGGTGTGAACCCCATATATATTAGAGCACAAAAGGTTCTAATGCACATTACGCCACTGGATATTGTAACATTTGGTTTGAAGAAGTAGGTAATAATTAAACAGGCAACCTTTAGTCGACCCTGGATTATCCGACACCTTAGACGTCCCAAAAATTTCAGGCGAGTATAAAAAGTATTTAGATAAAGTCTTAATTAACCAACACCCTGGATTATCCGACACCTATGGAGGTGTTCCCTCGAGGATGTAGGATAATCAGGGGTTGACTATACGTGAAAATTTTATAACAGTTTTTAAGGTCGAGTTCACTGACATTTTTTACTCAGTCCTCTTCATCAATAATTTCCTGAGCTTTTGAGTATACCTTAAAGATCACTAAAAGGCGTAGTCTTCAGCACACGTCAGAGATTAGCTATATCTGAAAAAAGGCTTGCACGTTGTCTATGTCCCCCAGATTACGTCTTTTCGTCCTCTTTTTTCAAGTACCTTTGCAGCTAAACACAAAGCAAACAATGCTCCACTCCCTTTTTTCAAACAGTTATCTTTCGTGTTTAACAAAAACAAAAATAGAAATTGAAAACAATTGTCCGCAAGAGCATGGGCAACCGGCGTTTGTTCTTTTCAAAATGCCGTCACTTTTGTGGGTGTGGGACCAGATGTGTGTTTTGCCTTCCAAACACTAATTTGGTTATTTGGCAATTCCAGGAATAACATGGCATTAGATTGCTCTCCGTCATGATTTGTTTGTGTTCTTTTTGAGGGGTTGAGATTGAACTTTACAAATGTTTGTTTCATAGTACAGTCACACCCTCGACTATTCCACACCCCTAGGTGTGGAATAGTCGAGGGTTTCGGGTAATCAAGAATTTTTCTGAGTACTTCTTAAACTCGCCTGACATTTCGAGACGTCTAAGGTGCCAGATAATAGAGGGGCATTGGATAATCGGGGTGTCGGATAAGCGAGGTTTGACTGTATTGCGATTAGTGCCTCATCCAAGTAGCTGCCAATTTTTATTAAAAGTCTTTTTGAATTAATTTACGCAGCTATTCAGTTGGAACAGAAAGAATGATTCAGCTGAAATGGCTGACTAGTGCAACGGAATTTGCATTCTTTTAGTATATTCTTTGATGGTTGCATTGTGTAAGGCGTTTTGGCAGACGGACCAGTACTATTGAGTGTTGGGGATTTTTGAGACGATTTCAATTTTTTTGAAAAAAAGTTACAATCTCAAAGCTCTTACCTGAGGCACTAGAGTGTGTAGGGCGCAGTGTGATCGGCGCAACCAGGAGAGCATTCAAGATAAGATATGTAAGGTGTAAGCGCAAGATATGTATTTAGGGTTGGGTCTTGATAAATGACCGATGTCATTTAACGGTAAATGACCGGTTAATGACCGGGCCCTTGACAAATGAAAAATTGGTCATTTTCTCATTTCAATTTTTAATTTTTCTTTGTTTCAACAGGTAGTTTTTCAAATTTTGTTCATTAGGATCACTTGTTGTACATGTTCCATACATCACATTGTCACAAAACTTTCGCATTATCAGTTCTTTTTGTTCAAAGAATATTTTAGGTTTGTCAAATTTACAAGCCACTTTCTTGGGTGTGGAATCTTTTCAAACGCGTAGAGGAGCAAGATGGCAACAGCAAAACGATCTTCTTTGGCTACTGCAATTTCTGCGACACACGTTACCAAAATAACGCTGCTAGAATGGAGAAGCAAGTTCAGGTTCTCTTTTAAATCTTCTTGGTTATTTACACCAAGCTCCGGAATCAAATGACAGTGGACACGGCTTCAAAAGTGACTTTTATGAAGCACACTCTCATGTTGGAGCACGCCCATCTCTTCAGGCTAGCCGAAAACAGAGAGCCAACGGAACAAGAGAAAGAAGTAGAGGAAGAACAAATGGAAGAAACTATCGCAGAAATAAATACTTTGGATGAATATGATGATATGATGTTTGATTTTGATTGATTATGTTATGATTTATGTATAAAAATGATTTTGTTAGTAGTAATTTAGTAAAGTAGTAATTAACAGCTGTTTCCGCCATTTACCGGTAAATGACCGGTCATAAAGCAACCCTATATTTAGCCATACAGAATCCGTTAGACTAATTTGTCAGAATTTCTGGTTTACTTAATCAACCCAGTCCAACTCACATTTTCCTCATGTAATCCCATTCAATCATACTATCTCTATTACTCGAAAACGCTTGTGCTTACATTTTAAATAAAAATATTATTTCCTCCTAGCTACCTGAGGCAAGAAGTGTCTATTGCGAAAGCAATGATCACAGACCAAAGCATCAAGTAACCCCTAGTGCACACATAATCAAAGATAGGTTAGCAGTTGGAATATAGGATCAACAAGAAGATCCTTCCAGTAAAGGGTCTAATGACGCAGAGATTATTGAAAAAAAAGAAGAAGTCTTGCCTCAAACCACCAAACCAGCGTCAAACCACTGGATGTAGGCTCAAGTTTCGGCAGTGGA
Source organism: Anguina tritici (assembly GCA_029339935.1). Lineage (NCBI taxonomy): Eukaryota > Metazoa > Nematoda > Chromadorea > Rhabditida > Anguinidae > Anguina > Anguina tritici. Next base: position 5,425 of record JAKMXJ010013192.1, read on the forward strand.
TCGCCCCCTCAAAACAACCTTAAGCATTTCCACCTAAGCAGAAAGATCTTTTGTCTCGAGCTCGGAAACAGATTTTCTATTTGTAGCCCCAAATTTCAAGGATTTTTGTGGGCTGGCCGGCCATACAGGTGTGTTTTCAGGGGCATATGGGCAACAGAAATATTTTTGCTGCTTTGCTAGAAGTTTTGGTTGGAGAGAGGCGGAGTTACTACCCTCTCCAGCCAGTTTGTCACTACACACCCGCCTCTTCTGACTGGGGGTATAAAGGGACCTCCCTTCGCTCCTATGAAAGCAATTCTCCTTTGACTTCAACCAACCAATACTCCTCCTACTGCTCTCCTTTGAAAGCTGAAAACGAGTGGCTCTTTTGCACTATTTGTCCAGTAGATCTGATCTTTTGAATTGAACCTTCAAAGGTACTACTACTTTTACCAATGGCTTGTCTCCCGCCCTGGCGATACAATCTGGACGACTGTGCCGATTTGTATTGAGTCGCACAGCCAATTTGCTGTCTTTTTCTACCTTTTATCCATATTCCAAGTGCTCCATCTGGAATATTACCAGTAAGCAATGAGCCGCACCAACTACTACAATCCCGCCAACTGCCGGATAAACACCCCCTATTCCATGAGAAGGGACTTGAGGCTGCCAAAAACTGTTTTAGATGGACCAAAAAGGTTTTTGGAGCCTGCCAAAACCATCAGCAAAGGCTCCTAGCATTGGTAACCAGCTGGACTGACGCCTGATCCAGAGCCTACTGCTATTTTTACTACATTAAAAAGCATAGCTTTATTTTCCTCTCCTTCCATAAAAAAATTTCCCAGAAACTAGAGCTTTAAATTTGACCCTTTTCCTAGCTTGTTATTTGAACTAGTTGTAGTCTTGACCAGTTTTCTCTTAGTCTTTTTCTTGTCCTAGTTGTTTAAAATTGAAATTCAGATTCGAAATGTCTAAAAAGAGCTATCTGAAAACGTGTATCTTCTTCAAAGCCATTTTCATTGTTTGTTTCTTGTCTCTCCTGTCTTCTCTGTAATTTATTGTTGAAATTTTCTAAAAGATCTCATTCCTCTTCGTCACATCTTTATCTTGTTTTGAGTACTACTAAATTATAATGGTTCTTTTTTTCTCTTTTCGTTGTAGTACATCAATGCAATTTGTGGTCATACTGTTTTGTTACTTGGAATAACTGAAAAATCACAGGAAATAAAGGATTTTAATAAAAAAAAATTGTGTTTATTTACTTATTATTTTTTGCTCTTATACTTGTGTTGGAGGTAAAATAGCACAGAACATGGGGGGTTCTGAGTCGTCACAAACAATTGTCGTTTTCACTTTTTTCTTCCGTTGATCTGATGCTCGTCCAACGGCTTGGGTTGGGCGAATTTGATGTGGAGAGGTGGCTAGTTTGGTTTCCTTCTTTTTCTCTGCTATTGATTTGAACAAGGTGCTCTACACTAATCTCCTTTGGGATTTAGTTCTGCTCTATCTTCTTATTTTTTGTTGGTTTAGTTCAACTTATTTTTTGATCTGGACTTGTCAGACTCTCTGACGTTGTAAGAAACGACAATTGCGTAAATATGGCTCTTTAATTTATATTTTCGTAAATCATCTATGCCTGATTGATGTGCCTGTCAAATATATCCTCCTTAAATTATTGTTTATGTTCCAACGGTCTGGTCTCCTTTATAAAATTAAAGGTATGGAAAGGCAGTGCTCGCATCTATCAACAAAAGTCTACGGAAATAAAATCTTAGGATTTATGCGTATGTGTTCTCAATCTTCGGTGCGATTAAGGAGAGAAAGTCATTATATTGCCGTATTGGTCGTGGTCTAAATTCTGTAAACAAGTAAAAGTCATGGAAAGCAGGCGTTCGCATATACCTTTGGCAGAAACTTTGACGAAACAACAAGCTATGAAAACAAAATCTTGGAGTATGTGTGCGTTTGTTCCAAATTTCTGATGATATAGTGAAATAAAATTGTTCTACCTATCCGCGTTGTGGCTATACTGCAGAAGACAGTATAATAGGTGTTCTTTTTTCTTTAGTGCTCTTCAACAAACCTTTTCTGCCTTTCTCGTTTTTCCTCTGCCATCAAAACAATGCAGAAATTTATGGTAAAGAATGTTCTTTTATGTGGATTTGCGGCATTTTTCGATTACTGCCCATGTTAAAAATTGCTATATTTAACCAGTGGAACTCCTCATTATTGTCCCTGGATGAAATTTTACGTCTTACTAAGTATCTTTTATACAACCATCTTAAACCCTACGGAAAAGAAAACCCAAAAACAAATGAGCAAGAAAGGAAATACCCAAATAAATGATTCTGAAAATTCCACGCATTCTTCGCTTTGCTTTTCCATTCCGCGTTCTCCCTTCTCAAAGTGGTGAAAACAAAAAAGTTGAAGCTGGTTAACACCACATTTTATTAAACAACTCAATAGTAGTAATGAAGTGGAAGGCAATTAGTCTGATGATTTATTTGGTTCCTTAAAAACCACTTCCATAAATAGATTCACCACTCCAAAATAGCCTTCATATTTCTGGTTTCTTCTTGTTCCTAAATGGACTGCAGATATCAAAAACAACTAATTTTCCGCAAACAATATCCCGTCAATTAGTTGATCAAACACCATATTTTCTATTCTTTTTAAATGGAACGTGTCCTTTAAATTCGTTCTCAACAGTGACGCTTGTTTTTGTTTTTGTTTGACCTCAACTTATAAACCCACACTTCAAAATTTGTATGAAATATATGCTTTTAACCTTAACTTTTAACTTCTTAGTCGCCGATGATCCTCTCTACTTGACAAAGCCGGCATCCGTATCTATCTAAATTGTCTTCATGAGCGAATTTGACCAGACGACAATCTATGAAAACAAAATCTTGCTGTTCTTGTCTATATGTTCTCGATTTGCCATGTTATATATGAGTAAAAGTCTTTAGCTTCTCGAATTTATCGTACTTGACCGTGTAGATGTCTTGGAAATCCTAGGGTTTCTGTGTATATGTGTTCACCATTTGGGAGACGATTCTAGGGCGCTCAGAGTACCCCTAATCTCATGAATAGTCTCAAAATAGAAAGGTATCATCTCTAATTTCAACCAGCCGTTAATCAATTGCTTTGGGAAGAGAAGTGGAATTAGAGAGGCAGAAAAGGGTAAATAAATTAACTTTTTTGCCTCCAATTCTTCCACCTCATTGCGGCCACACCCAGAAAATACACTTTCTTTATTCGAAATAAAAGGTAAAAATAGCGGTCTGGTTTGCAGCACGAGTTGGACGGCTACGGTGTCATAAGCTCAAACTGCTGAGTTTAATTCAATCACATTTTGTAGGCTATAAACTCGTGTTTTTGTTCCTCCTTTTTGGAACTTTTTTCAGATTATTTTTAGATATTTTTAGAGTTGCTGGAATTTTGGTAGTAAACATGTTTCGATTTCTAAATTGGTATTGTTTAGCCACTAAAAGATCACCTTTCAAAGAGTTTTCGACGTTCCTATTTTAAATATTTATTGCTTTTAAGCGATACCAAATTGTCAACATTTGAAAAAAGTCGCTTAAGAATGCGCTTTCAAGTCCATTTGTGCCAAAATCGTGCATTCGTAGGTTAAAAAAGGAAAAGGGCGCTCCGCTACCAATAAATCCTTTTCCAACAAGTTTGTAAATATTTCCTAACCCAATTTTGTTCTTTGTCTTTTGCATTTTTTGTAAATATTCCCAGACAACTGACATGACTACTAATACAAACCTCTCAAAAAGTTGTGGTATATACAGCTGAATGAATCAGAACAAAGGTGCACGCATTTTTGCAACACAAACAAAAAAGGAGATGCCCCCATTCATAAACAACAAAAAAAGTGATGACGTAGCAATCAGAGGGTTCTGCAGTTTAAGGGGCGACTCAAATAGAGTCAGTTCTAATGGAAGAAAAAGGAAGGGTTTCAATCTATCATTGACAAAAGAAGACCTTTCCAAACACATACCTGCGAGGGCTCAAGAATTTGACGGAAAAAATCAGACACAAAAACAACAATTGCTTTGTTATAAAGATGAAAAGCAGAAAGCACACTGAAACTTTGTTTTTTAATTTTTCTAGTCTTTAAATGACCCTGTCTCTTCCTATTCATCACAATTTCAAGCGTCTGAATTTGCGTGGGACCACAATAATTTGCCGAAAATTAAAGGGATGAGTAAATGGTTTCTCATCTGGAACTTTTACAAGGAAGATATGAAGACAAGCAACGCTGCATCCATTGAAAAGGTTTGAAGTGAACTGAAAAGGTTTGACATTTTGTAAAAAAGTGAAATTTTTCGTAAAAAATGACATGGAGCTTTGCGTAGGTCTGGTTTCTCGCTTCTCTTCTCTTTTCTCCATAAGCTCCAAGTTCGGAAGTCAATTTCAGTAATCCTCCTCCAAGAAGATTCTCTGCCAAGATCAAAGAACAAAAAAACGTGAGGACCTTGGACACTGGTCTCTTGTGGTGATTTTACGCTCGGTTGCTTTACGATTTTTGTTGAATCGACTTGAATTTACCAATCTGAACCACTTCAAACCGGGTACATGTCAATACTGCCGCCCGCCGATGCTGCCGCTCTTATAAAAGGGACAATATGCCGCACTTATATAAAATGACTCATACTTCCAAATTAAAAAAAAATTGTGCCTGCAGCGAGTATAAACCTCACCCCATACAAATTGTCACTTAATATATGTACCACCAAAAGTGTACCGCTCCTAAAATTCCGAGATGCACACTTTC
>JAKMXJ010013355.1:0-10679 GCA_029339935.1 Anguina tritici
CACCATCGTGTTCTTCGTGAAATTCTGCATCAGAAGAGGCAAAAGTCACACATGAGGAGCGGAGTGGTAAATTTGTCCTTAGGAATCTTGGTGAAGCAAATTTTGCGCATCATATTTTATAAGGACAATTTTAAAATCGATCTTTCCTGATACAAAAAGGGTCTCTGCCAACTCAAGTTTGATGAATTTGCGTTGAAGGGCGTGGGTAGGCCCCTTAAAACACGAAAGATAAGCTGCCGAGCTGTTTCCGTTATTTTGACCGTAGGATTTCTCAATCACTCACGTCCACTTCCCAAAATTGCCACTGACCGACTGAATTAAGCAAGGGTCACCACCACATTTGTTGCCTTGGTGACAGCTCATCATCCACCACCACCATAATGACCCCCATCCTACTATTCTTGTGGCGTTCCAAGTCTGTAGTCCTAACCCTTGTGCCCTCTCCCCTATTTGTATGTATGTATTTGTATATTCCTTGCTGCTGAGGGGAGAGATAACATAGGAGCAGGTCAACCTCTGGCCCTGGCCCTCACCTCTGTTTGCTGCCATATATGATGTAGGCTTCTACTACTCCCGCTGCCGTCCCCTAATCTGTTGCTAGATCTTGGGGTGGTTGAGGATAACAGTACTTGTGCATAGTTATTTGTTTGTATTCTTCTCTTTTTTTGTTGGTTCTTTCCTGTTTGCTGTCTGTATTTGTGCGGAAAAGAATACAATGGTTTTCTTACTTAGGCTATATCCTTATTATTTTCTTTTATAGAGCAGGATAAAAATGGTTTCATACAAGGCGGCATTTTTTTAATAGAAAAATTAGTGAGACATGTTAAGAGATTCCAAATTTTTAAATCTATTAAAGCTAAAGTACGTTAAAAAATATTTGGCGTTGATGTCGTATACCTCTCCCAAAAAGCGAGTGTTGTATGCCTTCCCCAATAATTTTTCAAGGATACAAAATACCTATTTTTATTCACGGCAATCAGGGGCCTTTGTGCTGTTTTGGGCCGCTGAGCAGCTAAAAATTGAAGACTTTTTGGGTATGAAAAGCACTGTTTTGTGTCGCTAAAAAATTACCGGGGAGGGTATAAGACACTAGTTTTTTGGGAAGAGTATATGACACTAGTGCCAATATTTTTTTTAAGTTGATTATGCTTGTATTTTGAGAAACGACCTCCAGACTATTAGAGTAGGAAATAAAGATAAATATAATGTAAAATAGAAAAAATATAGCTTTGATCACAGTAGAATGTAATCCAGGTCTTATAATTTGGAAAAACGCTGTATATACCATCCAGGGCGAATCTTAATCAGCCAACCAAAATTAAATAGGTCGCTTATAGGACATTTTTGGAAATGTCGTTTTTACCTAAGCGTTTTTACACTCGTTATTCTAAGTTTTTGGATTTCTATGAACAGGAGACAATAACGGCTTACCCAACACAATAAAACAGCATGATGACCTGATAGCAAGTGCTAAAACATAGAAAAGTATTTCGAAATTTTGGCATGCTGCCAAAAGTTTACCATCTTTTTAAGTATTTGCAAAACAATAAATTTTGACTATAAGAGTATATGGATGGTATATATATGTGTGTATGTATATGTGTATTTGCTATTATTGCATACCAGAATCCAATGGCCAGGCCAGTAGGGAGAGAGTAAATATTGCGCAAATAGTGATGTTGCTACCTTGTTTATTCAGCCTTGTCCTTCCTGCTACTGGTCATCTCCCTCAATTTAAATTTGGGAGGCTTCCGTCTACAAAGTGCTTTGTGCATTGCTAGTCAGTGGGCTAAAAAGCATAAAAGAGGAAGATAACTAAAAGATAGCAACGCGTAGTTCACTGATTTGCCGACCGCTGTGTCCTTCCCGCTAAAAGGCTGTTTGTGGCGAAAGAGAGAAATGCACAAAAAGAATGTGTTTCCTTACTTGGTGAGCGAAAGCAATCACCCTCCTCTTAGTTCTGTTTGCTTTGCCAACTAGTCACCTTGCTGCTACACAAATAATTCCGCATAGTAATCCCCAAAAAATCCCTGCTTTTAGTTTTGTATTCCTGAAAACATAGTGTCTACCAGCGTGCCAAAACCTTTCAAAAATGTTTACTTACATTTTTTTTCTCGAATACAAATTATTATTTTTTCCTGAAGATCCGGATTTTCTTCTCTTTTAAACCTTTTTGTCTTGAATTCTCCAATTATAAATGGTAATTCGAACATTAAAAATGATGAGTACAGCCATATCGAGCTACAAAAAATCTCCCAGACATGTGGAAGGCTTGATTTAGGCCATGAAGTACCATCTTGCGGCTCTACACATGTTCTTCGACCTCCAATACTTCGACTGCAGTTCTTCAACCGGTTTAATATTTATTACTAATTTTATCAATTTATTATTAATTTTTACATTGCTGTTCTTCAAGCAGTTTTATCTTTTAGACAATTGTTCAACTACAAAAAGTAAATCAACTGTAAAAAAGTAAATCAGCTTAATTTTAAATCTGCTGCAAAAAAGGTAATCAGATGTAAATTGCCAGATTCGAAAAAAATCCTTTTTTTAACAAGGTGCTTTGAAGGTGTTAGAAAGCTGATTCAGAGCCCATGACTCACCAAATGGACAATGCAGCAGCGCTGGCCACCGCCACCCTATTTCACCTCTTTCTTCTCCTCTGTTGGTTTGTTTGTACAGGGAGAAGAAATAGGCTTTTGCTTGCATAACCAAACTGCTGCTTATTTTGCTTGCATTTCTCCTTTTGCCCCTTTGACTTGCTTGACATTATTACATACCTCGTGCTTGTGGCTGAGCATTTACTTAGGTCATTTTTAAACTCAAAAATTACTCAGGAACACAATTTCTGGGTTGTTTAGGGAAATGATGAGAATTGCAGACAGAATAATGCTTTTTTGTTGTTTGTTGATTGATGCCAATTGTGTGTTAAGTAATACAAAAGGGAACCATTTCTATTCATCCCTACTCTGGGTGTGTCGGCTGAAATTGGCTAAAGAACATTATGCGATTCTTTCGAAAAGGCACAGGGGGTTCTTATGGGTTATTGCTCTACTACCGTATTTGTTCTAATAGATAACTCGGGTGAGTTTTTTTCAACTTCCTAAAAATCGGGAAAATTTTGAGCCGATCTCGAGATTTTTGGGTGCTCAAGCAAAATCCAAAAAGCGGAATCGGTAGAGCTCGCGGGAGTTGAGAAAATGCAAAAAAGAACAACACAAAAAAATTTTTGCTCTGAAATACAAAACGTAAAGGTCGAGGGGGTGAGTTTAATAGAGAGGGGTGAGCTATTAGAAGAAATACGGTAATCTTAAGCTTTTCTAAAATCTATTTAAAATTTTTAAAGGAAGCATCGCCCTATTAATGACTTGGTTGCTTTTGCTGCCTTGGTGGTCCAGTAATTTTTGTAATTTTCCTCAAAATTTATAGGATCAAATAACTAAGATATATCCGTGAAAATTTTTATCCTTTTTTGCTCAACAAATTCAGATACAGTGGGCTCTCTCCATAGTATACACCTTGGGAACCGACCCACGCCGTATAATATCCACGAATAATGGAAAAAAATACAGTTAAACAGCATCAAAGTAGTTTGTATTTTTTCTGTTGCATCTTTTGAGTGCGATCCTTAGCTAGCAGGTCTTCCATTTTGTCACATTTTTCTCATTTCATAGTTAGTACTTTTATTTGCATAAATCTGGAGAACTCATAAAGCTTTACTAGCTTCTTGGGTGCTGACGGCTGGTACTTCCAACCCATCATCTATTTAAACTACACTGTTTTCGCTGTCCTCATTAGCACTTCCTGCGTATCTTCTTACGCACACTTCAACAATTTCACTCAAAGTAAAACCACTACTGGTCATATTCAGCAAAAAATTTTCTCGGCTTTGCCATATTTCATTGGTTTTGATTAGGGTCGGTGAAATGTCCGGGAATATTGAACGTATTAAGCAAAAATCTAAACATTCCTATGCAAATTTCCATTGCACAAAAATGTCCACATTTCTATTTTTCAATTGCTTCACTGTGCACTTTCATTGACCCTGAATAAAAAAAGAAATTACTTTCCCCAGTTGTTTTTTTCTCCATTGTGACATTGGATTGGCGACAAGGGAGTTTTACTAGTCGTGCCATAATTTTTATAATGTCAACAATAAAAACAAACATTACTGTTCGTCTTCTTCAAGGTTAATCACAAAAAATATTGCAAACCAATTTTATAGGGGCCTTAGCTTATTACTTTACATGGAACAAGTCTGCCATTCCGTGTCAATTTTCACCAAATTTTTTACAAAAACTTGATGGTTATTCTATATCTTAATCTTTCTACCTCTACGTATATCTATAATAATGGAGGAACCGGAGAAGAGACCAGCTCCTCTGCCGTTTCTACTTGTTTCAGAGCTGGTGGGATGCCTTCTGCTAGCCACCCTGTGGACATGCTTGGCCGTGGAAGACTTGCCGTTGGGTCAGCGCATCCTGCCAGAAGGGATGGAACCGCCGAGGCAGAGGATCCGCAACACTCTAGGTGGCTTCTACTCCCAGAACGTGACCCTCTTCTTCAGGAACTCACCTTTCCGGGTGCAAAGCGAGCTGATTGTAGAGTCTTCAGCCACGATCACCATCGAAACTGGCGTTCAAATGTAGCAATTTCAAAGGTTAAAATTACTTTTGTTGAATTCTTATGGATTTTCCTTCAGGTATTTCGATACTGGAGTGGGGATGAAAGTCTTCGGCACTATTCGCGCAATCGTACATATTTATTCACCAATATTGTATATCCTCAACCAAATAAAAATATGGTCTTTACAGGGCAACGAATTCGCACACATTCAAATGCTTCCCTACCAAGAACAAGTCAATTATGAAGACAGCTTCCCAGACTTCCGACTTATTGATGGGCCAAGTGTAAGGCAGGGTCGTCTGCAAGTTCGCTTTCGGGACCGCTGGAGGTCTGTCTGCAACCAACTTACCAAGTAGGCTCTTGCACTGTTATTTTGACTTATTATGGGTAATTTTTTGTTTTCAAACTATCCAATTTCCTCTTTTTTCAAGAAAGGAACTTTTGTTTTTGGTGCAAAAGCTAAATAGTGTTGTTAAAGTATTATACAATGTCGAAATACAACCCCGCCCCCTGAAATACAAATTTGCCATGAGAGAGCAAGTCAAAAGCTTGAAGAGGTTGTAAATAAGAATATTTTTATCGCATTCACCTGAATCGAATCAAGGAATTCTAGTTTAAGTACATTGTTTAGCTGGACAAGCATTGACACGGGTGTGGCTTGTCGATCAATGGGTTACTCGGACGGAGGTAATCATTTTTGACTTTTTAATTTTTCTCTATCTCAATTCGCAGGTTTCTGGCGCTACTACTTACGCAACAACGACACCTACCCGTTGGTTATGCCTGCTCCTGAGTGTCTGCCCACAGCCAAGAACCTGTGGCAGTGCAAAGGCTTCAATGACCCCAATCGATTTCCGCTTACTGAGAATTTGTGTCAGGGAGAAGACGATTTGGGTCTTTATTGCTGGGGACCTCCAACATTCACTGGCTGGGCTAAGCACTGGAAGGGTGGGTTTGCGAAAAAATGACTTAACTTTTCAATTCTGTTAGTAAATTTCTCCTTGTAGGTCTTCAAATCTTCAGTTCTCCATTTGATTATGTGCCTGCAGACCCTGACCTAGTCTCTGTCCAGAGGGAATCATCTAGTAGGCTCGAATTTATTGATATTCTCTATGCCGGATATGATGGGTGAGCTTTCTTTTCTGGAGAACTCGGCCAATCATGATTCAATTCAACCTCACGTTCCCTCTGAAGTTTAACCCTCCAGCCCTTAAACAAAAGGTTTAAATGCAATTAGGCTGAGTTGAGCCTAAAATCTAAAATTAAAAGTAGAGTAAATCATGATTGGCACCTTCTCCTACTATTACTTTAACTTTTTCTTATCTGTGCTCCCAGACTGAGCAAGAACACCACTGCAGCGTTGTACATAGAAGGAGTGCCCCCCATCATGAATGGCCTGAGGGTGGAGCGCAGTGCCAGAGATGGAATCTACTTTTACGAGCCACCCGGCCCCATTCTCATCGCCAACTCGACAATAGGACATAATAGAGGCCATGGAATTGCTATTGAAAACACTATGGACGGGCGTTTCTTCTTGAATCAGACCAAAGGTGTCATATTTGTGTACTGACTAAGGCAATTTTTAAATTTAGTAGTCCACAATTATGGAGATGGAGTTTGGTACAAACAAAGGCATGCGGGACTATCCTTGTCACAAAACTACCTAGGGACTGGCATAGGAGCAGTAAAGTTGTCGTCGGGCGGGCGTAAGTCTATTTTAAAACAATATTGGAAAAAATAGTAGTGCAAAAAACAACTTTTCTGTAACTTCTCATACAAGTTTTCCGTCTAAAGGACGCTCTACCCCCCTCCCCCTGCCGGTTTCTGTGTTTCATCGATTTTTATGCGTTTTAACTGCTAAAAGGTAGCAGAAAACATATTTTTAGGTAGAGGATTTCCTTTGGTTCCCTGTTGCGTCTTCGACGCAATAAAGATCACTAGAATTCTTCAACTTCCCAGTCTGGGGTTTGGTGGCCCATTGGTAAGGCACTCTCCTGCGGATCCAAAGGAAGTGGGATAAAAAATCCCTTCCATTCCCCCTTTTTCATCAACTTCACGTGAGTTTGGCCGTGTCCGCTCACGACATCCCCATGGGAAAGATCAAAATTTTTGGAATTCATTTTTCTTGAAAAATGGGTTTCTGCCAATTAGAAACATGTTTTCTGCACGTTCTAGCAGTTAAAACACACAAAAAGTCGATAAAGCAGAAGAACCAGCCGGAGGGTAAAGTATACTCCTGCCATTTCTTCTCCGCTAAAACTATGTTTAGCGGTGTATATCGTATTTTCTTTAATAAAGCTTCACTCTTTAATAACGTCCCACCTCCGTTTTCAAATTAGCAGAAACTATTTTTCTGAATTTTTTAAGCCCTGTAGAAAATGCCTGGTAGAAGTTTAAAAAATCTATCAGGTACTATTTACAAAACTTAGAAGGGTGTAGAACTGCTCCCAAAAATGAGCTGTGTTGAAGGTTAAAATTTTCCAAACAATCGTTAAAATTTTTTTTCTGCCTTGGTCCCCCAAGACAGAAAAAAATCGCATAATCGCTGCGATTAATCGTATAATGACCCTCCTAATCCCAACTAAAAAAGTTTAGAATTGGCTTATTGTCTAGGTTTTCAGGTTCTAAGCGTCAAACTTCGTACTATGAAAAAGAAAAACCTCGGTTAGACATGTGTGTGGAGCATCGTCTGAATAAAGACAAGTTTTTCCCTCATCTGATCGAAGCACATCTGCAAAATGGCACTCTCATTGATCCTCTTGTGCCGCCCAATATTTGCTGGATTGTAAGTTCACTTTCGAAAGTTTTTCTATTCGGTGTTTCTATTTGTTTGCAGATGGTATCTCTACCAACCCGACTGCCTTATTCCTACACCATCCAATTCATCGACATAGAAAATCGCAACCCTCCTGAACTGGGTTCTAGAACGGAGTTGATTATATGTGATGGAAATAGCACTTTTCCGAATATATGTCAGACTGAGCGCTACCGTATTCCAGTGAAAGACGGAGTGTTGCCGCAAAGCATTTCGATGCCGTTAGTTTTTTATTTTCGATTTGTTTGAGTGATTCGTGTTATATTCAAAAACTATTTCAGGAATTCACAAAACCCTGTTTACATTGGTCTAGAGTATGGAGTGGGGCAGTCTTCCACGGCTTATGTTTTTGGAGATGTAAACCTGTTATTTAAAATACATGCTTCAGTGACACGTATGTTGCTCTCCAATTATATAAAATAAGACATTGAAGAGGCATCCCCACGTTTCTCAACACAAATTAGTCAAATTTGAACTGGCGGGACCAGTTTTTCGTAAGAAGAAAAAACAGGTTTAAATTTTTCCTTGTAAAATATAGATAGCAAAATTGTTTATAAACAAATTTTTGTTTTTTGTCCCTTGACCAATTTGTGTTGAGAGGCGTGGGTATGCACCTTTAAAAGGGAAGAGGTCTCTCGTATCCACACACTCATACACTACCATTTTTAAATTCATGCTTAATTATTTTGAGGTACTTATCCTTTATCCAGAACACCATGTAAAATTCAAAGAATGTATTTATAAACGAGCTGAGTGCAAAAGATTCTTTTCTTCAAGAAAGCGAATTGATCCTTCTTCACCTCTCGGAAGATCTCGAAATCTTGTTGGCATCCGGGTAAATCAACATATAAAACAATAAAATAAGACAAACATAAAAAATGTTACAAAACCACATGCTAACAAAAGGTTTTCTGGGTAAAGGATAAGTACCTATTTTGATTTGTTAAAACACTTATTTTGTGTGAATTCATCAATATCCGTGGTTGCCAACACTTCCCTGTGGATAAAGATTTTTCTTGTCGCCGGAAAACTTTTTTAATCGCCGATTTGACTTTTACTCCATTTTGATTATTTTTTCTTTGGGTTTAGCTCCAATTTGTGTGTAAAATCCGAATTTTGAGTTAATTTATTGGCTTTGACTTCACTTCTCGACCCTATTTCTCACTCTCAATACTTCGATTGCAATTCCTTTCGAGACAAAAATAATTCAAAAATCCAATTAATTGAGGGTGAGAAAAGAGGTTGAGAAGTGAACGTAAAGTCAATAAATTAACTCAAAATTGGGATTTTACACACGAATTTGACCTAAACTAAAAGAAAAGTTATCAAAATGGAGTAAAAGTCAAATCGGCGACAAAAAGTGTTTGTCCCTTCCCTGTGCTATTTCCGTATATATAGGAGGTTTTAGGATGGGTTTGCCCCTCAGGAAGAATGAGTTATACAGTTCTCTTGCAAATAAATCATTTTAGAGAAGTGGTTGAAAAATTCAAACTCTTTTCAGGACAATTTTTCTGCAATCATATTTTTGCTAGAAAAATTTTTAATCCAGGTCTCCCCTGATAAATCGACCCTAAAAAAGTCTACTAGAAAGGGTATAATCTTTGGGGGTATAATCCAGTAGAGAAGAAATTCTTGTGTTTGGATGTATAGAATGATGAAAAAAAGCGACGAGAACCAAGTGACCCACTCGTACGAGCTTTTCGTGTCTTTGGGTTGCCATACCTCCTAAAGTGGCATACCCGTTGCCAATGGGGACATATTTCGCTGTCCTTAATGAATAGTAAAAACTTGATACAGTCGAGTCTCCGAATAAGATACCTACGCAATAAGGGAAACTATCATTAAGATGAGCATATCTTTATATAATATTTTGGGCGTGTCGTCTTTCAGTTTGACATTTTCCGGTCATAATTTTGAACGGATTGTTTTTATTTTGTAGCTTCCGACAAATTGTATGGCATAGCGGAGCATATTTTTTGATATTTTTTCAGGCAAAAAATTGAAAAATGTGTTTTTGGGGGTTTTTGACCGCAGGAAAATGTATACCGTATTTTCTCTAATAAACGGGCCCTCCTAAATTCAAAAAATGTGTTTGTGGCATTGTGTTTTTGACGTACTTTTTTTTGATAACACATGGGCATATTTTATACCAAAATGTAGCTAAGATTCTCGGCTACATTTTGGTATGCAACATGCCCATGTGTTACCAACAAAAAGTATGTGAAAAACACAATGCCATAAACACATTTTTTGAATTTAGGAGTGCCCGTTTATTAAAGAAAATACGATATTTGAAGCCTAAGGCAACCATGTGCGCCTGGAAAAGGGCTATCGGATAAAAAACCCATGAAAAATGGAAAAAAACGCCAAGAATTTAAATTCGAATTTTCTTGGCGGAGCAAAATTTTTAAATTTTTGCTTTCATAGTATTTGAGCCTGATCATTTGTGTTTAGTTTGTTTCTGTTGTATTTCTTTTGCGTTTCGTTTGTTGTTTGGGGCTTGAGTGTATCAAGTATATGGTTGAATTAGACGATGTTTCGGTTAAACTAAAGTCTGTGTGTGATACACAAGCTTTAATTAAAGAATAAATTAACTCTTTATCATTATTCTATTAACTAAGGCGCCGCAATGCGCCAACAAAGATAGTACAAGAGTATTTGGACGAACAAAAGGTTTTTTAAATTTTTCCTGCAAATCCTTTAATGTTTTTATATACTGAACGAAATAATCAGAAATTCTTGGAATTTTCTCGGCTATTTGTTGTTAAATTTTAGTATATTAATTTATCTGGATTTTGACTAGTAGTAAAGAATTATTTCAAGAAGACGCCTAAGTGACTGAAAAAGCTTCGTAAAATGACTGGGGCTCCAGGGAGACACATAAAATCAAAGATTACTTAATGTTTCTTACATTTCTTACTTGCAGATAAGGCATTCTACGGTCTCAACATCACCAATAGTGTCATTCTCAACAACACCGGCAATGGAATTCAAGCGATCCATATAAGGGATAGGACTGCTCTTTCAAATGTAACACTTTCCCTAATAAATAGGCCAAAATTAGGGTGTGTAGTCGTTTACCGAAAATATTACTTTATGGGTGGGTGTTGCTCACTCCGCTCTCAACGACAACACAGTTCCCCCTGATTTCAATGGATAGGGAGGAGTTTGAAAATTCTGGCCCTATACTAGGAGAGGACATTTTTTTGCCTTGGTCCCCCTGTTGATTTTTTCGCCA
>JAKMXJ010013467.1:0-12059 GCA_029339935.1 Anguina tritici
GGGGGGGGGGGGTACACGGACAGAGAGTCCAAACGAAACCTAACACTTTGCACTAACACAGGATTTTTAGATGTGGGAGAGGCAGGGATGCGGGACGGGGAGGGCAATTTTTGATGCGGGCAGGGAGCTATAAGGAAAAGTGATGCGCGGAGGGAGAGATAGAATACAGGGCCCAACCCCAGTACAGATGCATTCCACTCATGTATTGCACACCTCGCACAATTTTTGTCTTGCGAAACCAACAAGCCGGTATTTTTTGTGGGATTCTGTTACGTCAACTACTGCCTTTTTTGATAGGTTGCAAAAGGTTGTACTATAAGAGGATTATTAGTGAGGTTCGTGTAAAGGCTCGTATAGCTCAATGGTTAGAGCGGTGGAAGCTAGTGGGACAAGGTTGGTTCATGCTCGAGCCAATTTTTTGCTCGACCTTTACTGTAGTGATTCCTTATAAATATTTGTTTACCGTATTTCCAATAGCCAAAACAGCCGTCCCCCTGACTTTTCGGGCTTGTAAATTCATGCCAATTTTTTTGGCATTGCTGTTTATTGCTTTTTCTTAATTCACATGAGCTTTTTAGATCTCTCGAGATCGACCCAAAATTTTCCCCATTTTTGGTCATTTGATTTTTTAGCGTACAGTATTGTCTGTATTTTAATCGCTAGAGAAGAAAGGCCCGCTACAACTCTTCCAATTTCAGTGTTCCTAATCAGAGGCCGGAAGCCGCACTCACCAAAATTCTGCAGCTCAAGAGCCACCAACCCAAGGAGAATTTGGGGAGAAGTGGGGAGGTGTTGTCAACACAGGACGACCTAATGCTCCTCCAGCAACAACACTCTCGTACCTCCAGTCCGCCCGAACCCAGGGCCAGCTCTTCTGAGCACAGCACTTCCGCCACCACAATTTTACCCAACACCTCCTGCACCCCTCCCCAACCATCAGTCAGCCATCCTGCCCCCACCTCTCAAGCATTTGCTGCAGTGATGGCCGCTCAGATGGCCGCCTTCTCAGGCCTGATACCCTCGAGACAACCCAATGGAGAGGCTATGGCTGCCGCCATGGCAGCTGGACTGGCTCAACAAGGACCTCCGCCCGGGTTTAGCCAGCCAAACGCAGGCTTTGGAAGACTCCCAACAAACCCATATGGGCCGTTTGGTGTAATGCCCGGTGGCTTCAACTTCCCTTCCTTTCCGGCTCCCCTAAGGTTGGAAGACGATGGAGTGGTGGATGATCCACAAGTGGAACTGGTAAGTAGAGGCAGCCGGCGTACCCTCTCAACCTGCTCTTGAGTTAGGAATCTTTTCAATAGGCTGTCAAAAACGAGTGCCCATAAATGATCGCATCAGTGTTTTCAGACTATAGTGACTCGAGTGCGATCACGGGAACGTAAGACACTCAGTTATACTTCAAAAATGGGTTATAAAAAATCGTTAAATTCTTAGATGGCCCACTGTGAACGGCTTAGATACTTGATTCCAGAAAGTGAGCCTGCTCGTATTAAACCCAATTATAAGAGGGCCATTAGTAAAGTCTTGGATAACAGCGTGGATATCTCAGCTCTTAGAGCATCGGAAGCTAGTCGAAGAGGGACGTAGGAATGATCCCTGCTCGGGCCAGTGTTTTCCTCGACCTTTACTCCTACTGGTAAAAGTGGCGGCGACACTTCATGGTGCCTTTTGAAGTCATCTGGCATATATCTAGCATATGGGTTAAAAAGGGCTTGTTATTATCCTATCCATTGCAATCAGGGTGCTGTCTTTACGATCGAAGTGAGCAACACACACTCATATCGTGTAAACACCATGAACTGTCTATTCCAAAAGGCGCCAAGATGTGTCCCAAGACGAACTGCCTGCCACGAAGTGTCTCACACTCATGGTAATCCGCTCGATATGTGTGTCTGTATGTGACAAAAACTAATTAGGCATGTTCCGGATGTCGCATGGTCATTCTTATTAGACCATTCGACGCAGAATGGTCGATTTACTTTTAGAAAAGCTATAAAAATTGCACTCGGTGTGACCAAAAAAGCTACAGACCAAAAAAGGTGAAAATCGTGATTTTCGGGCAAAAATTGCGTTAAGCATTCAGAAATTCTTTTTTGAATTCGCGCCAAAAATTTTCCTTTTAGATTAACCTACCATGCCTTTATGCCTAATTTAGGGAAAATGGCTTGGAAACGGTAATATGACCAAAGCCCCTCAACCTGGGGTACCCATTCCTCCTCTGGGTGAACTACCCGAGATTTTGGGGACCAAATATCGGCACCAGCAAAACATGCTACCCTACCCAAAATGATGTGGGAAAAACGCGTGGAAGGGACCAAAACACCGACTTGTGTGACCAAAACTCCCAACCCGGGGTGTTAATCCCTTCTCCAGTTGGATGTCCATTAGGACTATACGACATTTCGGGTGTTAAATATCGGCGCCAACAAAGCATCCTATCCTAAAATGGTACGGAGTGTACGGTTTAAAGCAGAGCTCCCATTTGCACTTTATTTACACATTTTTTCTTTATTTGGGACCCCATATCTTTACAAAATGAAATGTACTTTATTTATTATTATTACTATTCTTTTTGGGTCAAAATCTTCATTTTTTTATTTTGAAAAAAAAATCTGGGAACCCTGGTTTAAAGGCATTAAAACACCGATTTGTGATAATGCTGCAGCGTAGCGGCAGTCAAGCTTCTAGTATCCGTCATGAAGTGTCCCATGCCCCTGCCACTGATTGCCACCCAAATTGAGCACATTTAAAAATGGCCAGATTTAATTCTTATGGGTTTCACTGTACTTCTATTTTGATATCCAAACTGAGTTTTTAAGAATAAAACCTTGACATCTATCCCTATTATTTTGTTAGACTATACAGTATATTCAAGAAATTTAGGAGGACAAAGACTTGTGGGATGTGTTCAGTGAATATGTAAATGAGATGATCATCACCAAATCCGGCAGGTTAGTATCTTGCTTAATTTAACTTCTCAACGCTCTCTTCCACAAGAACTCTTCAACATTTTCAACTCGGTTGTTTGTTTCATTAGTTAGTCTGTTCCATTAGTGGGAGTTCCGTCTCGCTGATTAGCAGAAATTATGCGAGTTTTTTGTCCGAAATAAACAAGACTCCTTTCTCCCGTTATAGCTTCTCATTTCGCAATTTCTACAAAAAAAGTGAGTGAAAGGTTTCAAGATCAGAAGCTCCTGTCAAATTTCTATTAACACCCAAGACTGCCAACAAAAGCTGAGATCCGCAGAAATCAAAAATTCATATCAAAAACATTTTGCAAAATGATTGCGCGTGATTTTCATCCACTGCTGGTTATAACATCCATATTTTGCCAACTGGCAAAAAAACATTGATTAGTTCCAGATATTTTATTTTCTATGGGTTACATCGAGCACTATGAACCAGCTGGATTTAATGCAGTCAACTCTCGTTAATCCGCCACCCCCGCAAGTTTGACTGGGGTCCAACACATTTTTCACCCCAATTTTTGCTGTTTTTTTGCCAGTTCCAATATTTATGTCTCTAATCCAAAATTTATGAGGATTGCCAATATGCTATTTGTTTCTATGAAGCTCAACAGTTTTACTGTAAGACCCCGCGCCTCTCGATAGTTCCTCACCCGAGAATTCTATGAGAATTCTGAATACAGTCAAACCTCGGTTCAGCGAGCCCTCGACTTAACCAACATTTTTATGAACCGATTTAGTCAGGCTATACATGAAATCAAGCAAAGCGTATCCTGGATTTAATGAATATTTTTGCCGGTCCCCAGAGGGATCCTTAAATCGAGGTTTGACTGTATGTCATTTGTGAGAGTTCTGAACACCGCATTTCCTCTAATAAGCCATCCGGGCCGTTTGTTTCTCAACCTCCTAAAAATCGAGAAAATTTTGAGTCGGTCTCGAGATTTCAACAGATTCGGGGGTCTACAATTAGAGGAAATACGGTATGTCATTTGTTTTTCAACTAAAGTTATAGTTGCCCTCCACCTTAATGTAACAAAAATCAGCACATTTGTTTATTTTCAGCACCAGACTCTTGAGCCCAATCATTACCTTTGTTGGAGATTTGATTCCCTTTGAAAACAATAAGATAACCCAAAAAAAAGTTTGGCAAATACAGCCAACCCTCGTTAATACCACCCCCTAAGGGACCGACGCTAAATGGTTGGATTAACGAGGGGATCGAGCGGATTATCCAGCGGAGTCACTCGATTTAACTCCCCGGGACCGATCCTACAGGGATGGACTATCGAGGGGTGGGATTAACGAAGGGTCGGATTGACCAGGGTTGACTGCAACTTTACCCTGTTTCTTTTTACAATAGTCCATCTCAGTTCAGACATGTAGATTCGGCCTTCCTGCCATTCATTTTTTCTCCACCAAGTAGTGTGTAACATAAGGAGGAACCAAGCAAGTAATTGGTGTTGTCGTAGCATTTCAAACAAATGTTTCTTTTTCTGTTCCCTGGCTGTTTTTTTTTGATTTATGAGGGGCAAGCAAGTAGTGTGTAAATTGTCTTTCTCTCCGAATTAGGAACCCTTTTCCGCTGCATAATGGAGTGTTAATCGTGTGAATCATGCAGTGTTCGCCTTGATTAGATCTCCGTGGGCGAGCACCCCACATCCCCTTTCTTCGCCAATTAACCTTGTGAGATGTTGTCCGTCTTTCTATATCACTCTCTGACAGTTGACATGATTAATTGAGAAGTGATGATGCTTATCTTTACAACTTTACTATATTTTATTGAGAAACTTCTTTTGTTAGGCCTTCTATTAGCATCGTCCACACTTTGCGAAATGTCAAATGAGACAAAATAAATAGCAGGAAAGCTGGAACCTATCAAAATTTTTTGAATTTTTTTCTTGGGCTCAAAAGTATTGGGGGGAGGCGTGGGGGTGTTTATTTTTTTTGACTAATGCCTTCCTAAAGAAAAGTACCCGAAAGCTGTGATAAGGTCATTTTTGACCTAAAACAAGTTCTGAGGCCGAAAACACTGGGTTGGGACACATCCAACCTCTGAAAATTTAGTAGCGTTTCCAATCTTTGGTGGTGAAAACCAGAAGGTCGGTCAGGACCAAACATTTTTTTTGTCATCATCTTGTGTTCCAAAAGCAATTTTTCAAGGGGTTTCGACCGTGTTGAGTTGAATAGTGCAAAAAAGTGCGTATGAAGAGACATGGAAAAATTTTTGCTCCTGATGCAGCCCTTGGTTTTCACCTCCAAAATTGGAAACGCCTTTTTACACGGATCTTCGAGGGTTAGATGTGTCCCAAACCAGTTTTTCCAGTCTCAGGTCTTGATTTTAGGTCCAAAATGACCTTATGACGGTTTTTGGGTACTTTTCTTCAAAAAGCCAAATCAGTTAAAAAATTCAAAACTTACATATTTACGCTAAATCTTGACCAAACATTGGCTGGATCCCGTCACAAATTTTTCTTTGGTGGGCAATAACTTCAATTCCCGACCCCAGGGAGGTCTCCCTCTTTAAAACAGGTTATCATGAAATCGGATAAAATTGTTATAAAATTTTTATGGCCAAAAGAAAAATTTTGCTATCCCACAAGAAGCCAGTATTGTGAAAGACCTCTAAAAGTACTATTTTGCTAAAATTTACCCAAAACTTGGTTGCCAAACAAGAATCGATATTTTCAAGAACAAAATGGTGATGCCCCCTATATGGTTCCAATTCAGGCGTATCTTCCCAGCCTTCAAAGTCAAGATCAAAGGGCTGGACAAGAACTCCAAATACTATGTTATGATGGACATTTTGCCGGCGGATGAGCACAGATACAAATTTCACAATTCCAAGTGGGGACTGGCTGGTGAGTGGCTAGATAACTTTTGGATGGGTCAAGTGATAGCTGACAAAGATTTGATCATTATTTGGTTTCAGGCAAAGCAGACCCAGAAGTGCACAAACCAATGCACATCCATCCAGAGTCCCCGAACACAGGAGAGCATTGGATGTCCAAAGGAGCTAGCTTCCATCGAGTTAAGGTCACCAACAACATGACCAACAAAAATGAATTTGTGAGTTGCTTTTGTGTGCTGGTCATAATAACGAAACAATTTCTACGTCCGAATCCGATTCAACAGGCATCCCCAAATTGGGCAATTTTAAGCAATAATCAACTTCCAAATTTCCTTTCTTCCTTCCATCCTTCCTTATTTTGAGGTATCCTACCCTGTCGTCTTTTTCACTGGAATAAAGCAAAAAGGGCTAAGTCTAACTCCTAAGGAGAGAGCCTTTTTGGGGATATTCAGGCACCCCCGAGACATCGTTTACCTTTGGGCACCATTCAATTTTTGGTAAAGATTTTTTTCCAAAAATCTTCTTGTTATGCAGGCAAGTGCCATAAAACACCCTGTTTATTGTTTTTAGCTTATAGGAATTGCTTAGATGGGATAGAACAGGAATTGCCTGATTTTGAAAAAAAAGTTTAGGATGGGGTGTATTTCGCGGTAGAGCCGAAGATCCAACGCTACTCGTTAATAGCGCCGGATCTAGAAGGTCCAACCACTGAACTGTTGAGAAACTTGTTTCAAGAACTCAAGAACTAATAGCCCTTCAAAGTAGGGCACCAAAATTTCTAGGGGTTTTAGTGGAAAAACGGTAAATCTGATACTAACGATCATAGTCTACCTGGAAAATTTTAGATAGCGTCTTCTTAATCGGAATTGACTTGCCGGAAACCGAGTTTTAGAAATGGCCCTAAGATAGTGGTAGCATCCATCCAACCCCAACAGCCGTTTAATCTCGGTTTATAGGGAAAAGCCAAGAAGAGAGAAGTCGAATTTGGGTGGATGTTAAGTGGTGGAATAATCCCCGCGTGTGTTTGTACAGTAATCCAATACTCTGGCCAAATCCCCCCGAGTAGAGAAGTGTTTTCCCTGCCTTTATTTGTTTGCTGTTGTTGCTGTCCAAAAGGGGGACTTCACTCCCGTTTGCCCACCCCAAAATGGCACATGATTGAGCTGGGTGTGCTTGAGCAAACTGTGAAAGCAAACTTCATGTGTGAGAGTCCGAAAAGTGTTGCTTGTGCTCAAGGGTGTGTTATTTGATGCCCTCCTGCACCAACAAATCACCCACACTTCCTATAGCCACTCCATTTCCCCACTTTGTTTCGGGCACTAAAACAGTAACTTAAGCCAAATTATTCTTTATACGCTCTTGGCCCAAATCCCACAAGCAAAATTAACTTTGTACGCAATGTTAGAGACAAGTTTGATGGACTGCAGCTTTATGCTAGATTTTCAAAATTGTTAGTTTGTGGAACTCATCAAACTGCTGTTCAGCCAACCAACCCAACCAAACCAACCGAACCTAGGTAATAAGACCATAACCGGGCACACGAAACATACCGTATTAGCTGTAATAAAGATCCTCCCCAAATCCGGAGTTTCTTTTATTCATTTACCTTGGTTAGAAAATAAAATCAAGGCAAAGATTGAAGTGGCTAAGGATCTTCCAGAGGATATCAAGCGCTCCATCATAGATGGACTCTACCGCATCGGGGATGGGTGTGCAGAAGTTTAGGGAAATTGGGGATTGTAATTGTTGTTGTCAAAACTAAAGGAAATTCCGGATTTTGGGGAGTGCTTCTATTAGAGAAAATACGGTATATGGTCCGTATTCTGATTGGGACTTTCCGAAACATGCATTTTCCCATTTCCCAGGTTCGAGTCCGAGCTGCACCTACGTATATACTTTTTTAAAAATTTCTATTCCCCTCCATGATTCTAACTCTTGTTTTCAAAAAGGAGGCTGGTCAAACAGACTCATCAATTGCACAGCTGTGAACAGATTCCTTTCCACTACTGCCATAATTTTTTTGAAAAGAATGAGACAAGAGAAGATAAATAAAGGGAGTGTCCCCAGAGAGTCAGTACATCTATATAGCAGCAATTGCGCAAGGGACAGGGCAAACAACTGTATTGATGACTGTATCAATCTCGCATTTCTACAACAAGTACTCCTCGTCCTTTTCTCTTCCCAAAAAAACAGGGGCGAGGAGTTTTTCGACGAGGCTACCATTCAGAGCGCTAAAATTAACCAAATCTAGCTAAAATAAATTTCCACTGTTCAATAAAAGAATATCTGCTATGGATGAGACTACTCCTAGCCCATGTGGCTTTGCTTAGTGATATAGGCTTAGAAGAGCAACTCCTGATAGGTCGCGCAATTCTTGGGTCCAACAGAACGCAGGGCCCGAAACAATCTGCTGATCCAAGAAACCTGTACCAGATAGTGCCGGGTTAAATTATAATCACCGACCTGAATACTGTTGGGATATTAAATACCAAAAGACTGTCAAATCGAGCAGTTACATGCAAGTGGTAACACCATGTTTCCTTTAATAGAAGCCCTCGCTAAAATCCGGAATTTCCTTTATTTATGACAACAACGACAACAATTACAATCCCCAGTTTCCTTTCATCCAATTCTTGACTTGCTGTGCACCCATCCCCGATGCGGTAGATTCCCTCTATGATGAAGCGCTTGATTTCCTCTGTACGATCCTTAGCCGCTTCAATCTTCGCCTTGCGAAGATTTTCACTTTCTAATATAGCTGAATGAATAAACAAAAGTCCGGATTTTGGGGACGGCTTCTATTAGAGAAAATACGGTATACACAGTAAGCTCTTTCGTCTCATTTTCCAGACATTGTAAAAACCCCAAAGTTTGCAAGACCTACACAATGTCTGCAGTTTTGAGAACCATGCCCAAAACAAGTGTGTGAGGCGCCCACTTCCTGGAAAAGTTCCTTTTTGCTCTTCCTTATCAAAAAAAGAAGGCTACAACAAGGTGTGGAATTTTTTTCCTAGCTGGGTTGCACCAAGCAGATTATTGGCTGTTGTTATTAGGCAAGGGAGGCTGTCATTCGCTGTGTGCTTATTGTGAAGGAGGTGAAATAAACACCAATGGCAAGTGTTATACCTACATGCTGTTGATGTTGTTATGAGCACTCCTGCTGCTCTTATCGTCCTCCTCGGCCGGCTGGGAGGTGTAATAACAGGAGCAGCAGCAGCGACAGCAGCAGCAGTAGTGCTGTTGTTATTTCACCCAGGGATCCACTCCAATAATTTTTAAAACAAAGAAGAGTGGAATGAAAAGGGAGATTAATTGAGTGGGGGGAGCAACCACACAAGCTGTTATTGCACAATTTGATTGGTACACTTGCTGCTGTCTTTGAGCTCACAATGGGCCGCCTGATGTCCCCAGATTATCAGATTCGCCTTTTTGTTCCAACCATAAAATGCAAAAGGAGAAATGCGCACAAGCATAAACAGTGCCGATGGTTGTTGTAAGTGTGCTCATAATTGGTCACAAAGTAATTAGCGAAAAGTCGTTTTCAAATGTGGCTGACCAATCCTTGGTGCGTCAACCTTCGGTCGATTTTCGCCAATTACCCATTTTGCTAGTTTCCTTTAGTCTGATGTCCCGGGTAGGCGAAATTTCCTCAGGAATCCGAATACCAAAGCGATATTCCAAAAAGATGCTTAGTAGCTGAGATATGACCACAAGTTGGATGGGCATTGTTACGAAAGGCCCCTTTAAAATTTGAGCGAGTGTTGTTGCGATTTTTCCCAACAAACCAAACTGAAAATACAAAAAGGCGAGATTTTGAGTCTCTCGGACAAACACACACTTTTATGATTCCTAGTTTTACTCCTGATAAGGTAGCTGCTCTATTTATTGCACTACTCCTGCTGCTGGTCAAACGTTTAATGGGTCTCGTAAAACAATAAAGATAACGCAGCACCCCTTCCACAACAAACAAAACACTCGACAGCTAAAGTGTTGAATTCAACAGTTTTTTCCTGCTCCAATGCGTGTATCAAGTAAGCAAAAAAGAAAGAGAAGTCAAAATAGGTGTGTTTGATATGCTGCTCTATGCAAACAATACTCACTTTCAGTCAACCAAAGAGATAGCAGTAGCAGTAGTTGACTGATCCAGCCAAACAAAGCACTGATCGGATTATGGTGCAGGGAAGTGGTGGTGCGGGATCCAATTCTAAGAGGATTGGTTAACCACCCTTTCAGTAATTAATAGATGAAAATAATGCACATAGCGCGCAGTGACTCTGTACTCGAGTGGTATTCAAGCGGCGCTAATGAACCTGGGCGAAGGTTCTGGTCTTGCTCACCCACGGAAAGCCTTTTGACCTTTTAATTTTAATCATTCTTCAAATGAGTATCCCATTTTTATGAGAATTATAATTTTCGCGGATAGCGAAAAACTAGGCATATTCAAATTGGGCAAATTAAACTGAGCCAAATCCAAATTGAGGCTCAATTATTGAGCCCGTATAAAATTGAGTCCATGTCCTGGATCTTGGCCTTTTTCAAGGCAAGTGGTTAATCTTGATGACCTATACCTAAGATTGAAAAGTAGGTCAGAGTCATCAGCATTAGATAACCACTTGCCTTGAAAAGACCGAGATCGAGGACACGGACTCAATTTTATATGGGCTCAATTTGAATTTGGCGCAATTTGGCTCAGTTTAATTTGGCGTTATTCCAATGGGCTCAATTTGAATTTCGCCAATGTTTCCCTATCCATTTTTTTTGCGAAATTTTTGCGAGTTACTTTAGCGGTTAAAATTTCCGCGAGAATCTTAAAAGGGCATGGTAACCTACGATCAAAAAAGGCACCTATCAGGCAAGTCAATTGGCTCTCGCAGTCTTTTTTCCGTGGTTTTGTAAATTCTGTAATCACCGTCCTGCCCAGTTCTAAAAGTTAGGAAGAAGGGTGTAAACAAAATTTTAAAAAACCCCCGAAAACGGCTACCATAACCAAAAACATGCCAAAAAACAATTCGTGTAAAAGTTGGCTATTTTTGGTAAGAGACATGCAGTCATGCCTCGATATAGTGACACCCTGAAGAAAGCTTTCTTGGATCTGACAAAGGTAAATTACAATAAAGTAGACCACAATGACAGCATGTCTCTACCACAGACATTCCACTGCAGTGGCCCCAAACGGTCTGCCCCTAAGGGGGTCACTATATCGAGGTCCTGCTGTAAAAGTTTTCAAAGTAAGCCCTGGTAAAATATCCCTTTCCACCCACCAAAATGGTGGGACCCCACTCGGAAACACACACACTTCCTTCAACAATTTTTTTAGCAGTGCTCATATTGCTGAAGATGGGTTATTTGTTTTGCTTAGTGCCAACAGGATTTATGAAGACATGTTGAAACAGTTGTTCTAACAGCCTTTTTGACGACTGCTAGTAGTGTTTAATTGAATTGTGAGGAGGTGAGGAGCAAGATGGATGAACTCAAGACTGCAAATACTCGTGTGTGTGTGTCCTGGACCAATATTTAAGGAAGTGGGAGCACCGTGGCAAGTGATGGATAACACAAATCACTGAGACAACACTTAGGGGGTCGCCCACTGGCCGGAGAGTGGCTGGCTAATTTATTGCTGGGATGCAGGCATTGAAACATTTGGAGCAAATTTGATGGTTTCCAACTTGGATGATGGTGGACACTGCAGCAACAACAAATTATTCGACTGACTTTTGTGGGACAAAGAGAAAGCTGTGAAAAGGGGAAAATTGAGTAACATAAAAAAATAGCTTGATCAATTCTTATGGTGTAAGGTAGTGAGAGAAAGTGCAATGCAACGCCGTAAATTAGTGCTAGACTTAGTAACCCATCCAAAAATGTAATTTTTTGTCGGTATGTAACTTAATCTGTGGAAAAACCCATCTTAAATACTAGTAGAATAGGATCTAACTCCTGTGTTTGCGCAACAGAAATGATGCAAACTTGTTGCTGTGAGGAACCCATCATGTAAAAACCTCCTGAATTATCACGATTATCACAAGTGTGCCGGAGTATTTGGGATGCCCATGATTCAGTCCTCGCAGGGGTATAGGACATTTTTCCGTTAGACACTTTTCTGTCGAATAAAAACGGCAAAAGCCTGCAAAAAATGTGGCTCCAGAGGCACATGATTGGGGTGGGTGGGTGTTGCTCGCTTGGCTCGCAAAGGCAGCACAATGCCCCCTGATTGCAATGGATATCGTAGAAAGGAAAAAAAA
>JAKMXJ010013647.1:0-10200 GCA_029339935.1 Anguina tritici
AATCCTTGGAATATTTTGGACTAGAATGACTAAAAAGAGTTCAAAAATCGGGGTAAAAAAAGTGTCGGACCCAGCTGGGGATCGAAATTGAGGGGGTGTCATATAACCGAGGTTTGACTGTACATAGCTGCAAGATTACCTTCAAAAATCTAAAATCCATAAATCGGAAAACTGACCGATGAGCAATGAAGAGAGAGGTCATTCCGCTGCATGCTTGCTTCAATGAGCTCTGAAATTTTTCGTGTAACGGCATCGAAATAACACCGCCTACCATTATATTTTCCTCAGTCAGAGCATCTAGCGAGGAAGTTGCCTGAAAAATCAGCTTCTATTGAGGTTTCATAAGGTCTAAGTAGACTCTACTTCATCGTAAACCATTATGTCGGTTCCCTTGAGCAGTGCTCGAGCTATGGCCACCCGTTGCTTTTCACCTCCAGATAGCTTCAGACCTCTCTCTCCTACCAGAGTTTCATATCCTCTTGGCATCTTCATAATCGCATTGTGTACATCTGCTGTGGCTGCTGCCTGGTAGATCTGAAAAATGCATGTTAAATTACCTGAATCGACTTTGTCAACAAATTACCTCTTCTTTAGATGCATTAGGATTACCGTATTGAATGTTGTAGTAAATGGAATCACGGAATAAAACAGAGTCTTGAGGCACTATGGCACTGAAAAACTTTTAAATGGTTACATTACCAAAAAATATCGCATATTCTCATATTAATTGGCCCAGCTAATATTGGCTATATTGCCATGGTAAGCACTTACCATGGTAAAATTTTTACCACGAGTGGTAGCATGGCAAAAATTTCAGAGATTTCAAATTTTGCGATAAAAATCCTTTTTGGTCAAAAGGTGCAGGCTAAAGAATTAGAGATGGGCCCGGTTGCAGTTAACCGCATAACTGCCCCATTTCGGGGAAAAATAACCGCCAAATGTTAAACCGCCAGCTGTGCCATTAAGTTTTGAATATGGTGTGAATTTTGTTTTGTTATCCTTTCTGCAATAATCCAGGGCTGGCCCTAAATTTCTTGTCCCAAACTTCCGGCCTCCAAAGTTTCAGCCTCCAAATTTGCGACCATAACCAAATTTAGCTAAAAGATCTAAACGATTAACAACAAGGACGTGAATAATTAATGCCAAAGTTGGTGGCTTAAGATTTGACCCCATAAGTTCTGACCCCCTAACCCCTGTATGCTCTGGGTAAATGCGATGGGTAAACTGGGTAAACTGTAGGTTCCGGCTCCGTAAGTTCTGACCCCGTAAGTTCTGACCCCGTAAGTTCCTGCGGTATGTCAAAAACACAAAAATATTGAGGTTTTATACGATTTAAAAAAAAATTTTGAAAATTTTTATGTTCAGTCGAATCTAGATTTAGTGACCACAAAGCCAAATATCAAGAACTATACATCACATGGATGATGAGTGGATATCGGATGGAATGGACTACAAACGGGAAATCTCCTCGAGCACTGGTAATTAACTGGATCCGCCAAGTATGGGAAGTTATACCGAAAGAAATGACCACCAGATGTTTCAGAGGTAGTTTTATTTGTTCACCATCTGTTTTAAGAAAATTATCTGTGCAGACTGTGGGATTACTAATCGCCATCCTAGGGGTAAGAACTATCTGGTGCATTGCTTCAGACATCATGGGTCTGTGCCGGAGGGTCCATCGATTTTACGGATGCACTTGCTATCTGATGAATGCTTGTGCTGGCGATGAGTCTCTTGTCGAAATGGACGCTGATTGAATGTTCTTTTTCGTTTGTGGTTTATCGTCTACAGTAGATTGTTGTTTGCATAATAAAAAAATTATCTATGACAGGATTGTTCTACCTAGGAGAGTACTGAGGGGAGGGGCGATAACTAGAGAGGGAGTGATCATTTTTCGATCACCCTCTAGGGAGGTCTGTAATTAGGAGGGCTAGCGCTAATTAGAGAGGGCCAAAATTCGGCAAAATACTGCAACTTGTCACTTGTTTGATTTTTTCAAAGGCCTAACTTTGAGAATAAAAATTGCAAGAAATTTTAATTTTCAACTTTCCAGTGCCTTTTATTGTTTAGTCTTAAAATAAAGGAGGTGGACTGGTGGAACCACTAGTTTAAACGCAAAAATGGTGTAAACCCGGTAAAACTTGGTGAAAATATTATGCCCAGGGGTATTTCAGAAATGTTTCATGCCGGGTATTTAGAAGAGAACCCTAATAGATCTGGAATTTTTCAATAAGTCTTAAAACCTCGAGCGCCCAGAAACACTTACATTGCTTTCCGTAAACTGTCTATGGTTATAAATCGAATGTCCTGTCCACTAATTGAAATAGATCCACTTTCAGCATCATAGAGGCGGTATAGCAGGCGAATAATGGTGGTTTTTCCTAAACAATAGGCTAAAGTAACAGAATAATGCAATGCAAAAGACTGATAAGTAATACCAGATCCGGAGCCTCCTACAAGAGCCACCTTTTTCCCAGTGGGCACTTGGAAACTCAATTTGTTTAATATTGGAGGGCTTCCAGGCACGTACCTTAACCGGAGCTTATATTTCAACTACTAAATATTTTGAATGTTTGCAATACCCTATTTTTTGTAATAGAAGTCACCACCTCCCCCCTCTAACAAACACCCCTCGACTTTGAGGCTTTGTATCCCAGAGCAGCAATTTTTTTTGCGCTGTTCTTTTCTTGTGTTTTCTTAACTCCCACGAGCTCTACCAATTCCACTTTTTGGATTTTGGTTGAGCACCCAAAAATCTCGAGATCCACCTGCAATTTTTCCCATTTTGGAGGGATTTGGAGAGAAATAAACGTCGCAGTGCTTCTATTACTGAAAATAAGGTAGATGAGAGTTCCATTTCATTCGGGAAAATGTCTCATTACGTCGTTATGTGTTTGAGTGCGCCGCGAGTGACTTAAAGCCAAGAAACAGATTTTCAACCTCAAAATACACTTTTTGGTTGACCCAGAGCCGAAAAATGACGATTTTAGACCAAAAATAGTCATTTTAGGTCACAGGTTAGACCCCCTGCTGGGCCCAATAATTTTTTACCCCAATTTTTGTTGTCTTTTTTGATTTCTTATATTACTTTCTCTGTACTGAAAAATTGTAGGCTTTCTGAATACATGATTTGTTTTTGAGAAGCTTCTTAGCTTAGCTACTAACAACACATTTTATCGAAATATGATCATTTTCGAAACAACCATTTCCTGTATTAAAACTATATTCAAAGATGGTCCTTCAAGTGGGCCTAGCAAAACGACCGATTTTGGGTCAATTGCATAGGTGCTCGTTTCGGAAAGTTGAGCGCCAGCGCCGCGTTCTTAGAAATTTCGGCGTCGGAGTATATATAGGGCGCCGGCTCCGACGCCTGTGCGGACCCATTAAATTTTCACAAAATAACCTGCATTTTAGGGCGAAATAGAGAAGAGGAAATTTGAGAGCCGATCGACCAATGAGTTTTAGGGGAAAAAAAACAAAGAAATAAATAGAGTCGACCAAACCAAAGACAATCAAACTTGCTAAGTGCAAGCTCGCTAAACGCAGGGCGCCGTAAATCTTGGGCGCCGGAGCCAGGCTCTTAAAATAATCGGCGACGGCGGTGCCATGCAAGCATGGTCAATTGAACGGTCAATTTCAGGACTCGAAACAAAACCACTAGTAGGGAAGTGGTGTAGTTGCCTTGTCTCAGTCAACCAGTCAACAGTTTCGTGGGTCTACAACGTATATTTCGCTGGTCTACAGCAGGTCTACGACGCACATATGTGTGTCTTATAGAGTGTCGATGTCGATAAAATGTCTTGTTAGCAGCGAAACTAAAAAGGTCCTGAAAAAAATTATATATTTAGAATCCTGACAATTTTTCAGTATAGAGACAGTAATATCAGAAATACAAAAAGACAACGAAAATTCGGGTAAAAAATAACCTGTGACCTAAAATCACTATTTCTGGTCTAAAATCATTATTTTTGGGCTCCGGGTGAACCAGCTCTGGGGAATAGGCTTTCTCGAGTGGAAAACCGGTTTCCCGAGTTACCACTAGGACACTGAAACACATAAAAAAGTAACGAGAAATTTCAATCGACTTTTTCACAACCCTAGCTTCACCATAAAAACCCCTCACTAAAAAAATACAACCAGCAACTTCAAAATTGTTCCAAGGCAATGCGGGCGCGCTTCTAGATTACTAGGCCACTTTTCACCAAATTTTTGGGAAGTAACCAAGCACATGATATTGTTCGGGTGGTACCATTCAAAATACGGGAGTCTCTAACAATGCATACAAACCTGCATACAATCACATCCGTCCTTAGTTGGGCTTATTAGACAGCTAAGATAACCAGGAATATTGCTGGTAAAAGAAAATGCTGAAAATTAGCCGTTTTGTGTACGAAAGTGTCGGTGCTAAAATGAAATCATTGGTAAAATTAGGCTCGGTAAATCAGAAGCGCGCTGCGCCTGTGAACTTCTCCCCCACCCTTTAAAAGTTCTACCCAAAAGTAACATCGTTGAAGGCTATTGTTGAGGAATCCTGTGAGGTTTTTAGAGGAACTGCATCTGGGTGCTCCACAATCTTGCTCTTCAGATCGAACAAAGAAAACATTGTCTAAACTTGGGAGAATAAATCAACAAGAAATTAATGGTCCAGCAAAATATTGCAGTATTCAGAAAATGTCATAGTCTTCAAAAATTCGAAAATCGACTCGGCCCTGTCACAATATTTGGTGCATACCATATATCTTCTAATAAGGCCCCACCTCTCAAGAGGTGTTGAAAAATGAGACCCGACTTTCTAATAAGGCCCCATGGGGGCATAAAATGAGGTTTGCTAAACTAGAAGCTAATAAGGCCCCATGGGGCCTTATTAGAAGATATACGGTACGTTTGATGAAAATTTTGGATGTATATGGGTTAAACTTCCTTATAGCGCGTCCTCCCGAAGTGAGTTTTGACAACTTTTTCGAGCTTTTCAGTTCGTAATTAGGCTGGAACATATGTTTTCAGTATGGCAAAAGCAATCTCGGGAAAAAATATTTTTGACCAACATTTTTTCCTTAATAGTTTTTGCCCTAAATATCAGAATCAACAAAAAAGGCTTCTAAAATTGGAGTCACAAATTTTGGCCCTATTAAAAAATGGGGAGTTCTTTTGCCTTGACCACCAAAATTTTGACATACTTGCAGTTTCACAGGTCTTTCCGAAGGCTTTTTGAACTAATCTAACAGGCTGTTCGGCTCGCTTCTAGATTACCAAACCACTTTTTAGCAACGGCTTTCTTTACCAACGAACTCTTTTAGACTATGGGAGATAACCAAGAACATTTCTAGTAACAAATCTAAAAGTTTGCTGATTTGTGTGCAAAAAATCACTAAAGACAAAATAAACCTATGGTAAAATTTGCCAAAGCTAAAAAGAGACCATTGGTAAAATGAGGTTTGCTAAACTAGAAGCGCGCAGTTTCTTCAAGATTTCAGGAAAAAAGTTGGTGGAGGTAATCGAAAAGTAGTCAAAATCATATTGGCAGATCAAGCACCTTCACCGAAACCGATTTCGGAGGGTGTTAGAAAAGTCGGTAGTGCCGAAGCACCCCAGCATTACGAGCCTACATACCTTCATATCCTGAAGTCCCTGAGTAACATCCCTAAAAGTTATGCACTGGTTGAAAAAGCAGCTGCAAAATTTAGAGACAAACCTGTACGAAGATCCTAAGAAATTTAGCGGAATAGACATCTGAAAAAGCATGGTGTTGGCGAGCACAATATCTCCCACAGTCATAGTTCCTCAATTTTCACAATAATAAAAGGTAAAAGGTAAAAAAAGCTAGAAAGCTACCATTCTCGACATTTTTGGCTGCCAAAATCATTACACCGAGAAGACCAATACTAAGAATAGAGTTTTGCACCAGGTTCAACAATGCCTACAACATTTAAATATACACGTGCTAACACAATACCTTAAGCTAAGAACAGACCAAGCTCTGAGAAGTTTTCAAAGAAGCTTTTTCATAGTTTTTTAGGCACTCATCATACCTGAAATATTAAACAATTTGAATTGGGGCAAGCAATCCTAAAGAATGAATTTTGACACGGATTGTTTTTGAAACAAATTCTTTTTGTTGGACAAGGTCGTCTCGGGACAAAACTGACTCGAGATCGTTTTTTTTGGCCGGATTTTAAATTCCTGAACGTTTGTGTTCCATAGCTGTTCCATAGGTCAATGTATTTACACATTTGGTTTTTCTGGAAGCTCACTTCTGGTACCGAAATATCTTCCCGACTCCAAGTCCGCTGAGATGTGGTCAAAATTACTATTGGTTGCTGAGATATGAACGGAAGATGGTAATATTTTTGAGTACTTTTGAGCAGTCTACTCAAAATAGCCATATCTCAGCATACAGTGATTCTTTTTACCTGATCTAAGCGGACTCGGAAAGATGAAGATATTTTAATACAGAAATAGTACACAGTACTAGTAAATCTCCTCGCCCCTCCCCCTCGCCCCCAGTCACTCCTAGTAAACCAGCCTTTCTACCCTATACAACCCTCTTACCCTATTAAATATGTCTGAGTAGCCCTTTTACAAAGAGACCCCCTATTATTCCCTTCCCCTTCCGATACAGCCCTTTTTCCCTTTAAAAATTCAAATTGGCGCCAAAAAAGCATTGTCGGGGGGGGGAGGTTACCAGGAGCCACCGCAGAAAGTGTTTCTGGAAAAATGTAAATTAAAAACACAGACTTGTGAAGCTTTTTTCTCACGAATTCACATTCCCGCCAAAAAATTGTCTCGATTTGACACTTTACATTTTATTTTCCAAATACAGGGTGGCCAAAAAAACGGCACCATTTTTTTAAGTTTGCAAAAGTAGGCCCTTGCTCAAAATCATTAAAATGTTAAGTCGATGGATCCAATTCAATTTAAAAAGCTAGAAGCCTCATTTTATCAATGAATATTTTTGGGTATGCGAGATTACATAGACCCTTATAGTGTAGATATGGTGTAAAAGATGATGTTTTTATTTGTAAAGTTGCAAAAAGCATTTAGAAATGATTCGGATGTTCGATTTACAAGTAAAAATCAGAGTTTGTGATTTTCCCCCATTTTCTCTTTAACACCATGTAACTCGGACTGAAGTTAGAGGTGGTTTCTATTGACCCGTGTAGCAGGCTCGGCTTTAAAAGTAGGTGAGAAGTAGCCAAGCACATGATATTGTTAGGATGGTAATAATAGAAATAAAGGAGCCTTTAACAATGCATACAATCCTGGAATCACATCCGTCCTTAGTTGGGCTTATTAGACAGCTAAGATAACCAGGAATATTGCCAGTAAAAGAAAATTCTGAAAATTAGATGTTTGAGTACGAAAATCACTACAGCAGAATAAACCAATGGCAAGAGTGACATAGGTAAAGAGAGACCATTGGTAAAACGAGGCTATCGGTAATTTAGATGTGCACCGAAAAATCACTTGTTAAATTTTTTGTGTTATGAAGATAATCATACCTCCTGGCTTCTAGTCTCTCATTGTTGAAGTACTAAAAACATCTTAAAAATTAACTTGTTGTAAATACTAATACTTGTAACGGTTACTTTGATAGTCTCGTAGTTAGTCAGTGAATCCAACGCACGATTTCCGCTCTCCGAGTCTGCTTGGTTCATCTCTAAAGAGAGTCACGAAGATTTATAAAAAAGGCTTTGAACAACTACCATGTCTAAACCTTGTCCTCCACCGAGTGATGCCGACTGTCGCAACTCCGTACTAAAACAGGAAATTTATGTAAATGCAAACATGGGCAAGCAGCTTGGGCAATGGAGAAACTACACATTTTCCTAGGAATTTGCAAACTTTTTAAATAAATACAAGTCTACTAAAGCTCTTCAATAATGGCTCGTTCAGGAACCCGGAGTTGGAGTATTTATCATCGTGTACACACTTTACTCCAACTCCAACCTGTTCACGAAGTCGGAGTTGGAATATTCTGAGATGATATTCTTTGGGCCATATGTGTTTTCCAGAACTTTTTGAGAGAAGAGATGAATGAGGACATTCGGTTGGACAAAACGGTGGCTTGGGTTCGTGAAATTTTGTGTTCGTGAACAAAATTTGTGTTCGTGTACAGGTTGGAGTTGGAGTAATTTGCATCGTGAACACCTTTTACTCCAACACCGGGTTCCTGAACGAGCCATAAATGGTTTTTGGCATACAAATCAACTATCAAGTGTTTGGAAAAAAGCATGAGCTGACTGTGCTAGAAAAAAATTACCATTCCAAGGCAGCCCATAGTGAAATAGGTGAATTCTGGTCCACAAGCATTGTACTAGAAAAAAACTTAGAAACACTATTATTTTCTTCAAAAAAAACGAAAACTTACAAGTAGGACATTGGCCAAGGCCACTAAAAGTAAAATTATGGTGAGAAAGAAGAAATCTGATTCGAAAACAACCTTCAAATGTTGTTGGGACTATGTTGAAGACGAGAGAATTCAAAGTCAGACTCATCCCTTTCGTTCCTCTGTCGACCACCTAAATGAAAAATGGATGAGACCACTCATTATGGCTTCCTACTCAAATTTCGGAAACCAAGACTTTGAACATAGTTTCCGCAACAGGAACCTACGGCACAGAGATGCTCTGGTATGAATATATGTTTTTATGGTCCGCAATGTGCTCGAGTGATTGGTCTCTCAGCATGTTTGTGCGCGGATCTCCACCCAAATCCCCATAGGGGTCAGATACACGCACAGACTTACCTTAGAGACTAGTCCGAGCAACATTCTTGGCCATAAGTGCATTTAAGAGCTATTTGCTATCGTCATGCAAGGGAAACGGGTGAATGGAGAGGGTCCTTATGGCTAGTTGAGAAACCAGAAGTTGGAGTCGGAGTTGGAGTAAGGGGTGTTCATGATGCAAATCACTCCAACTCCGACTTGTTCACGAACACTTCAACTCCGACTCCAACTCCGGGTTCCTGAACGAACCATTACAGAATATTAGCCCACTATTATTCCCTTCCGCTCCCAATAAAGCCCTAATTCTTTGCTCAGTTACTTTTCTGGCCTATCTATTTTATCTTTTCTACAGGGAGTCCTATGTTTTCAAATACCCATAACTTTCTTCCTGGATCCAATTTTGGAATTCTGTACAGTCGACACTCTATACAGGGATATTCCACATAAGGACACTTGCATTAGGTCCCTAGGAGCGATATTTACTACAATATTACCCTCTACATGAGGACCCACTCCATAATTCTACACAAGGACGCCTTGAAAATTTGTGCCAAGGGTGTCCTCATATAGAGTGTCGACTGTAAACGCAGCTTGACTCAGTAAAAACATAGAATTTTTCGGCAATTTAAAAAAATTTTGACCACATTTTTAGAAATTTGCCTTGATCCTCCCTGTGGTTTGAAAAATCGGAAAATGGATTTTTGCGAAAATGCCCTGAAGATAGATTTCGATGATAAAACAGACATTGGAACAACATCAGAACGTTTTTATTTTGTCAGAAAGACTTGATTATGAAGGCACTATATTGAGTTCGGAATCCGTGTTGAACGACCCTAGGACTTCGTTTTTTTGCATAAGTCACCACACAAAGGGTTTTCTGCTGAGGTGTAAAAGGCATCCGATAGATAAAATGTTAAAACCAATAACACAAGAATCTATTTTTAGGCCATTTTCGGGTAAAAGGGGACCAAGGCAAATTTTGAAAAAAAAGTTATACCAACAAGGTTTTGGGTGTTATATGCCAACAAATTGTATGTTTTTTTGAGCAGAATTGAGTTGGCAGAATATCAAAATTGAAGCCACGAAAAAAGTTATAGGCATTTTAAATCGTCAGAAATTCATGGGACACCCTGTATTTATCTTTTTTGGAAGCCTAAGATACATATGGATGCCTAAAAGAACGACATCCAACTCGTATAGGTCCCAACTAGTATACCCCAACTCGTACAAGTTTTCAAATGCACATACAAACAAACGCTTTATTTAGTGGTGCGAACATTTTCTGAGGGAACCGATTTCTGTTTTTTTAATATTTATCCTATAAATACGAGTTATAATCTTTTACAAAGTTTCGGCTTGTTTTGTTGAGTCGAGATACACTATAAATACTTTGGGTGCAATAGTATGAGTGCGTATTGCTCGCTTCGCTCGCAAAGACAGCACAATGCCCCCTGTTTGCAATGGATTGGGAGGAT
>JAKMXJ010013725.1:0-10791 GCA_029339935.1 Anguina tritici
AAAATAGTATGCATACCAGAGTTTCTATATGCGGTGGGTCCCAGTATACAAAAATATTTTTAATGTTTTTTCTATTATGTATGTTTGCCTTGGTCCCCCAAGGCAAAAAGTCAATTTTAGTAAAAAACTTCTTTTCTACAAACCGATTTTTAGTGTCGCAAAGTGTCTTCAAACACCCTTTTCGTTGTTTTTAGCCTATAAAAATTACATAGGAAGGCTCAATACCACTTTAACAAAAATTGAAGATGGGGTGTCAGGGTGCATAAGCACCTCAATTTTATAATTGTGGGTTATAATTTTGGACCAAAGTCTCTTTTCACGATTGGGTAATTAGGGTGTGTCAAAATGCATTTGGCCCTACACGAGAAGCGGGTGTATTTTTTGCCTTAGTCCCCCTGTTGTCATGATGTCTTCTAGGCAAACACTATACGCTAAAAACGATAGAAATGTGTTTTAATACACTTTGCTACACAAAAAGCCGATTTTATGGGAACTTTTTCATCAAAAATTTGACTTTTTGCCTTGGTCCCTCAAGGTAAAACAAGCCCGTTGGGTACCAAAGAGGCTAAAAAGGTAGTAAACTCTTGAAGTGGGAGCAAACAGAAGTCGGCCTCCTCTATGGTTTGAGTCTAATTTTATTTGACCAGGGTTAGGATAGCCTAACCGAATGTAGGCTTAGGCAAGCTAAGACTTAAAATTAGGCTTAAACCAAGGGTAGGCCGACCCCGTTAGTCCCCACTTCACAAATTTACAGTGGTTTTTAACGTGTGAGTGTTCAAGTCCTAGGTAGCACTTTAGAATCCCTCCAGCTAGCTCAAAATTTTTTTGAGACAAGAGCCAACCGGCCAAGGCAAAAAATGCATCCGCTTCTCATATAAGGCAAAATCAGACTAGAGGCCATTCTTATTAGAAGACAAAGGGTGGGCGTGAAGCCTACCCTTTACTTTAAAATAAAACTCACAGTTGGTCACTGGGCTTCTCAGTCTTGGGCTGTGAAGGCTCTCTAGAAGACTGTTTGAGACTCTTTGTGTCTTCTTCATCATCTTCTATTTGCTCCTTGGAGAAGGCATCTTGCTTTGGTGACTGAAGTATTTCTGCAGCCGATTGTTGACCAAATTCTTCCTGCCAATCTCCTAAAATACACAAGACAGTTGATGGCTGGATATTAGGGAACAAAAATAAATACTTTCACTACTGATGTGGTTGGCCAAGTTTACGTCGGCATGGGTGCTTTGACTCATGTGAACAGCGCTGATGAGATCTGAGATGCCGCGCACATTGCTGTCGATGACGCTCATTGCCATGTTACTCCTAAACAAATTTTTGGAGTTGCTTTCAGCATTTTATTAATTTATTGGAAACTGTTTTTTTGAGAGTTTTGAAAATTTTATTAGTTTTTATGACCCCTGAAGCTTTAACCAAAAGTTTGAGGGACTAAATAATATGGACACATCTCAGATAAAATCCCATTTCAAGAACCTATTTTTTTATTTTTCGCGTTTTCACGTTTCAACTTTTGGGGCTTTTTAATTCAGATTCCCTCTCCTCATATTCAATTTTTCTAAGAAAATGATGCCAAATCACATCCTCAAATACTTTTATCTGCTTAACACGATAAAACAAGTAATTTTAAGTGGTTTCCGGACAAGAAATCTTGTTTTTTCACACAAAAATTCACTAAAAATTCTTTGAGGCTACAGGGACTTTTTAGGGTGTTTTTACCGCATTTTACCCCATTTTTCGTCCAAAAAGAGTAGAGATTTAGAGTTGCAACATAATTTTTTTTGGGACTCATCGCATATGGAAGCTCTGGCATGAATACTATTTTTATGCATCCAGAGCTATTCTCGAGTGATTTATGTCTCAGGCATGTTTGTGCGCATCTCGACCCCAAGCCCAAGGCTTAAAGGGTTAGAGATGCGCGCGAAGACTCACCTGCGAAATGAATCCGAACAGTTCCGTCTTATCTGCATTAGAATCCAACGGACTTTTATTTTTCAACCCTCCAAAAATCGGGAAAATCTTGATAACAATCTCGAGATTTTTGGGTGCTCAACCAAAATCCAAAAAGTGGAATCTGTAGAGTTCATGGGAGTTAGGAAAAGGCAAAGAAGAAGAGAGAAAAAAACTTTTTGCTTAGAAATACAATACAGAGACATGGGCGTTTATCAGAGAGTGATCATTTATTAGAGAGTGGGTTTCTAATACAGATAACACAGTGTTTCTGATCATACATGTATTTGCATTTTTCTGTAAGAAAAATGTTATAGAGCATCTTAAAATGACTCAAAATACCCAAAAAAGTCCTGCTAGATGGATTTTTTAATGAAAAACAGGATCTATTGTCCAGAAACCATTTAAAATTTTTTCTTACCATGTTAAACGGAAGAAGAGTAGTCTAAGATGTGATTTGGGATGAATTTTTAAAAAGCCTATGGGGGCTATGGACTGAAAACGCCCAATTTTTACCTGTTCTTTACATTCATGGGTAAAGACTGTGCCATATCAAACATTTCGGCACCCATCAAAAATTTCGTCCTTTCCACGTGCTCGATGTGAGTTCTCAGCAGCTAAAATGTGGTATCTTACATAATTAAGACAAGATAAATGTCAAAGTAACCTCATTGTACCGTTCATGGAGCTTCTCGTACTCTACTTTTTGATCGGCCTCTCGTTCTTCCAGGCGGTTAGCGTGGTCACTGGCATTTTTAGACTTGAGCTCTAACATTCTGACAATGGATTCCTAAAATTAACAAGATTAATAGAGTTTTGGCTCAGTTTTACGACTCCCCATTGACTCAATTTTGCTCTCCAATTCACGGTTCTGTTCCACTAAGCTCTCCTCCATCTCGAGACATTTCTACAAAATAATGTTTTTAATTGAATTTATGAGAGTACTCAGCAGAATAACTCTGACCTGGTCTTGATTCTTGCGCATTTGCCTTTCTCGCTCAAACTGGTTCAGGACTTGCTCATTTTCTTCCTTGAGCATCTCCAGGTCGACTAGGTGCTGCAAGAATAACGATTATCCAAGTGATGGACAGTGAGCTAACCAAACCTCTTCTTTTTCGAGATAAGCCAAATCCAGGTTTTCTAGCACATTGACTACAAGAGGCATTAGATCCTGCGAAGGAGGACATCAGTTGAGAAAATATTTAACAAAATAAACAGTTGAAAAAGCGTACTTTAACACTTTCCTGGCCGTGCTTCTGAATCATGCCCTCAAATTCTTTGTAAATTGCTGATGCTAACATCTAAAACTTTTGACAATAAAGACAGTTTTAAAAAAGAGAAAAATTTAAAAAAACATACTTGTACTTTCTCAGACATTACTCTTAAAAACCAAAATTACTAAGTCAAACTTCGATATAGTGGCCCCCAATATATTTGCCCTTGGAGAAGGCTTTTATGGATTCTAAAAAGGTAAAACACAAAAACACAATACAATCGACCTCCAACATAGTGGCCCCCTAGGCCTGTTCACGAGGGGGGCCATTATATCGAGTTTTGACTGTAATCAAAATTTTTGATTCAAAATTAAATGGACTTTTATTGTAAAACACATTTACAGGAGGTTTTTTCCAAAAATTTTGATATTCATGTATAAAAATAAAAAATTTATAGATAACTTTTTCTCTTAGCTGCTCCAGTAGGTAAAATGTCATCAGGAATCAGAATCTCAATTCCAAAAATATTTTTGTTTGCTGAGATATTACAAGAGTTGGACAGTCGCTGTTTCAAAATAGCAGTACTTCTACTTTTGGTCATATCTCGGCAACCAAAAAGATTATTGGAGTTATGTTTTCGCGTTAAGATTCCTGAGGACATTTTGCCTAGCAGAGACTCTCAGAATACGAAATTACTTAGAAGTTCTCGATTTTTAATTAAAAAGATGAAATTTTTCAAAAAATACCCTTTGTAAGTGTCCCATGGCCATTTTCAGATTTTTTTTTACTTTGGTTGTAATTTTTTTCAAGCAGTTTAGCTGTTAAAAGGCAATTTTGTATATAACATCAAAAGTCACAAAATTTCAGTTGTTTGTTGTAGGTTAAGCTTTGAGCTAGTTGCGTAATCTCGATAGCCCAAGTTCAAACTACGGACAGACAAAGTAACTTGTGGCTTTAGATACTACCATTGCTGTCTAGCAAGTTTCCGACTTTTTTGAGAAGGGCATAACATTACAATAAAGTCTCCAATATAGCTGAAAGTTTGTCAACTGGTAGTACAAAATTCCCAAAGGTAAAGAGACAGAGTTAATGACAAAACCATGTTTTAAAAAAAATTACCTCGACTCTTCAGAGCCGGCCACTGAGTTTGCTGCGCCTCCATATACAACCTGAAAATCATACAATATCAATAGATTTGGTATCAAAAACTTTGCGTTAAATGAGCATACCACTGCACTATAGTGCAAAAGAAGGCGGAGAGCAGCAATTTTTTGAAAGCCAATCCGATTTTTACAAATTTTGTATCGATTTTATGTGGAGGATCTTAGACTACCTTTAAAAGTTAGGCAGAATAAACCTGACTTAGAGGAATACCCACAAAAAGATTAAGGCAGAGAAAAACACTGCTAGTCCTCGTCTTTTTTCGTGTACGGCAACGGTATGTCCCTTTAAAGGGGCATGCTCGTGGTGAATGGGGCAAATTTTTAGGTACCGGGCACCTCAGAGATTTGAATTTCGAATCAACAAATTGTGTGCCAGACATATGTCAGCTATATAAATCTACTTCCTTTGATTGCTTTTTCGTGTTCTGTGTAGTAAATTTGGGAGAGGGTCCATGGAAGAGAAACAAAAAATCAGCTAAAATAGGTTCAGTCGAGCAGATTTATCAAAAAGTTGATCTAATTTTATATCGATTTTTCTAATTATCGAAGTTTGTCTAATCTTCAAGGTGATTCTGGCTGTTTTTTCGTGTTCAGTGTGGTTATTTTACCGTACGAATCCCGGTACGGAACAAAGAAAAGCACTAAAATCAGAAAGGGAATACAAATTATCTAGATTTATAAGAAATCCAGCTTCTAAACGAAATACCCTCATCTTTGTC
The DNA here is from genome assembly GCA_029339935.1 of Anguina tritici. Classification (NCBI taxonomy): domain Eukaryota; kingdom Metazoa; phylum Nematoda; class Chromadorea; order Rhabditida; family Anguinidae; genus Anguina; species Anguina tritici. Next base: position 5,050 of record JAKMXJ010013725.1, read on the forward strand.
GATTTTCGCTACCTTGTTAATAACCTTTCAATTTTAGTGCAGTTCTTGGTTTTCTGCCAGGATTCGTAAGGTAAAATGACCAAGCTAAACACAAAAAACGGTCAGAACCACACTGGAGATTAGCTGGAATAACAACTATTCACCCCCACTGACCGCGAGCATGTTTCCTCAAAAAGTGGAATAAATTATTTGAGACCAAAATTTTGTTGCCGATTCTTGCTCAACAAGCAAACAAACGGTAGTTAACGAACGGAAAAACAAACAAACACAGCAGAAAATCAATTAATCTATAGACCGACAACAGCCAATAAAAAAGAAACAAAACTCACTTCACTGCTGCTTGTAGAACTCTGCATTGAATTTAGAGGCGGCTCCATTATTTTCCTTTGCTATTTCTCTCTTTTCCCACCATACACCGTCATACAACAACGGGCTGGCTGCGTGGATAAATGCGGTGATGATGATGAAAATTATTACCAGCCTGATTTCTCTCCTTCCGTGTTGATTTACCAGCTGTTGAGCTGCCTTTCTGCGCCCACTTTTCCAAAACAAAAACTAGCTAAAAAGTAGAATTTACTGGGTTTAGCGATTGAAAAGAGAAGGATATTGTTGAAATTTTTGAAATCTAATCTTTGTAAAAACAGAAATTATCGATTGTGAACGAGCAAAATGAGCGTAGTCAGACTAAAGTGTTTTTCAAAAAATTCAACATTGTTAGACTTGCTTTGTTATATTTTTGTTATATATTCTATCTGATGTTCTTTTGTATCTCCTTTGCTATTTTCTTTTTGTTTCAGATACCATGAGGACCGATAAAGATAAGCGAACAGGAATCATCGGAATGCAACAGGGAGGGTGCCAAGTTATGGAAATTTGGAAAAAAGTTAATGTCGCGAATTGTCTTTCCAACTGATCTCATGCCTCAGGTTTGTGCTATCTGGAGAATTTGTGAGGCTGCAATTTATGGAAACAAAATTGAGCTATATGACTGAAAGGTGCTCTTCGTCGCGCATGGATACGAATGGACGTGAATGTGCACTCCTACTCTGTGGATAACTGGCTTAAAAGACCTCGCGCATGTGTGCAAGCCGATAGTGGATACCTTGAAATCTAATCTCACATTTTACGCATTTGTTTTGTATCTCGCCGTTAATAAATTCGAATAAAGGAATATTGAATATGTGTGAGGAATAATACACATAAAAAAGTTTCCATTATTTTTATGCATCCTGTATATGATCTGGAAAACTTTTCAACAGTACAAACCTACATAGCTAAGTGGTAAAGAGTTTGGGATAAAATTTAGGAGATGCGGGTTGTACGCGGTGTAAAAAATTTTATTATGGCTCGGCAACATAGTGAGAGTGAATGGAATGGGGGGCATCACAATGCCAAAATAGGTTCACTTGCACCCAGTCATAAAAACTATCAGTCAAGCCCACTTTTCATTGAAAAGTTGTCTTCTTCAGGGAAACTTATGCATAGAAACTTACAAAAAGATGAAAAATGCCGAAAAGTTAGATTTCAGATCATTACATTGTGATAGGGTGAAAGTGAATGTACTACTGATAGTAAGAGTAAATGGAAACCGGTGTCTTGATGCCAAAATATATTCACTCTCACAGTGTGACCGACCCATTAGACATTCTTTCCCGCAGTTCAGTAAGGGTACCGATGCCTAGTGCCAAAGATTTTCAGGTCGGTACTCGGTGTCGGAAAAGTTATATTTACAGCATTGCTTTCTTGACCAAGACTTAGAGTTAGTGGTTGGTCTGTATATTGTCCACGAAAACCATATTTATTTAGAGCCAATAAAAGTGAACCATTATGCAATAGATGGCGTTGTCGATGATAATCAACAAAAACAAAACAAAGTAAATTAAGAAGGCAAAAGAAAACAGGTTGTAGATTATAGATTAGTGACCATTAAACACTAAGATTTCATCTACAAGACACATTCAGTTGGAAATTATTTAAAAAACAGCTTATTATTAACACATTTATGGTACTAAAAGTTATTGAAGGACACTAGACTTACAAGCGACCCTCTTAGAAGTTACAGAAAAGGTAGCGAAGTCGGTAAGTGTGTATATAAAAGACTTTGAAGAAGAGTAAGCGTTTGTGCGTCCGCAGTGTGCTTTTAATACACACACATTATTTAGAAACAGCAGTGGCTAAAGAGAGGCTAGACGAGCAGAGAACATGTGACACAACAGTGCTTGCTCTTCATTTACTGCCAACCTGCCTGCTAGTGGTCCGGCAAACACGATTTTACAGATTACCATGAGCATTGTTGGATTAAAATGGACAAATAGGTGGTTTTAGTGGTTTAGATGAATAAAAAGTGAAAATAGTGGGTAAAGCAAAGGAACGTGATGACAGTTCTTAAAATTTATAATCGATAATTTTGGAGAGGAGCCTTTTGCAACAAGTAATTAGAAAAGACAACTATTTATAGTAGGCTTTTAAAAAATGACAAAGACAATGCCAATGATTCGGAATGACAAAAAGTCATTTTGAAAAGGTAAAGGAAAATTTCGTCTCTTTTATGTTTATCTTCGCTCAAATTTTCTAGTGTAGTGGTAAAGTGTTCGATTTCGAAATGAGAAGTTGTAAGTTCGACACCCGTCAGTGGAACCTTTTATTGCAATATTTTTTATAGGACTCACTCTTAAACTCAAAAATTAGGGAATCCGACAAAAATAATTGTATTGGATTTAGGGTTTTGCATTTGATTTATTTACTTAGATAAGATGAGAAATTATGAAATTGCTTTTTTTTGGCAGTTTTTGGAGTGGAATTTGAGTGGAGGAAATAGTATGAATGGGTGTTGCTCGCTTCACCCGCAAAAACAGCACAATGCTCCCTGATTGCAATGGAGAAAAACACCCCAAAACGCGGATTTCAGAAATCCCTATCTTAACTTATCTAAGATGAAAATGGGGCATAACCGAGTAGAATTATTGGGGGGTATTTCCGACTAGCGTCAAAATTTCAGATAAATTTGTTAAAAAGTTACATAGGGACAGGTGGTCACTCCTGCCGGGATCACCACTTGCAAAATCTGGTGGTTGGTCAGATGCCCATAAATTACAGAAATAGAGTCAATTTAGAGGTGAGAATAACCAACCATAACATGCTCACAAGAGAGCCATAAAACCGAACATTCTTATTTTTAAAACAATTTTTTGATTAAAATCTAGACCATTAAACCCGAAGAATAAAAAATTAGCTTTAAGCATTAAAAAATTATGAAATTCCAAAGCTTCAAAATCCGTTTTTGCTTGCTTTAGGCTTGCTTCCGCATAAAGTCGACGTTCGATATAACGAACCTTTGGGGACCAGCCGTGGGTGTTCGTTATATCGAGCGTTCGTCAGTTTGCCTTATTTTAGGGCAAATCCAAGCAACCCAAAAAATTGGTTCGTTATATCTAGAGTTCGTTATATCGGGGCTTCGTTATATCGAGCGTCGACTGTAATTGCATTGTTGGCTGCATAATAGTTTCGTTTTTTCCATAGAAGTTCAGGCAAGTGACCGCTTATTGGAAAAGCTCAGGAGCTCCTTTTTCTAAATAAGGAATGATTGACAGATAATTTTAACAAATGGAACAAAAATTATCACGACAGAGATGTGGAGTCAGGAAAAGAAAGTTTATTTTGTATCGAAAAGCACGAATTTTGTATTTTTTGATAGTGCATCACGGTGCAAAATGCAGCCCTGAATCTCCTCTGCAAGCTTACAACTTTTTTACAAGATAAAGCTTTGGAACTCTGCCCTCTCTTGAACATCGATGGTTTCGAAGCAAGTAACGGTTGGCTGGAGGGATTCCAAAAACCGCTTCTCAATAAACGAACTGTCGAAGCAAAGCTGATTCAATCGACCCAGGTCATTGAGTTTTGACTGTAACTGATTGAATAAAAATAGTAAATTGTTTTCAATGTGTTGATATTATATCAAAAAGCTCGATAAGTTGACACTTTGGCTTCTAAATGAACTGAAAGCCTCGTTAAGCTGACACCTCGATAAGCTGATACCCTGAGGGCGGTCTCCAGGGGTGTCAGCTTATAAAGGTATGACTGTATTACGAGCAGTTCAAAGAAGGCTGTATCATGCTTCAAAATGCGATCGCGAATTTTCGCCTTCCCGATTTCTGGATTATATAGGCCTGGTAGACAACCACTTCGACAACCATCTTGAGGAATGCTGAGACAAATGAGATCAAAAGGATAACCTACATGGCCGGATTTTTGAACTCAGAAATGCTAGACAAAAGCGAAATCCAGGACTGAATGAGCCATGATTTACTTTCACTTTATAGACAACTTCAAGTCCAAAACCTGTTTTTCTATAAAAGACGGAAATTTTTAACTTCCTACCAAAATGTAGTTAAAGCTCAAAATGGACCTTTCTGGGCAATTTGTAGAGTCCAGGCAATTTTTTAAAGGAAAATATCCACCGAGAAAAAATAAAGTTAAAAATCTGATGTTTTTTGGAATTAACCTTTATAAAATACTGTGAGTGATTCCCTATCGCCGTTATCAAACTTGATGAAACAAGAGGTTCATCTCGACGGAAATCATTCCTTGAGTCAGTTTTTTGAGTTAAAGAAAGCTTTAAAGAAAACTCCCAGAAAACCAAATCGCGTAACGAAAAAATTCATACCAATATTACCCGGTAAGAAATTTATCTTGTAGCAAGAAGGCGCGCACCAAACGAGACATACACGCTAAAATTTTATTTCTTGTTTTGTCATATGAAATATGATGATAATTTATTTTCACTGAATAATATCAATACAACAAATATGTTTAAACAGGGTACCATTTATATGGCGACCTCCAAAAACATGAGAATAAGATAGGAGGAAATAGTTTAACCGGCTTCACAAATGACATATTTTTGAAACTATTTGGGATTTTTTGATGCCCCCGACCAGTTTTTTCTAAAAGTTTTCAGAAACTTTTTTGGTCCATGTAGTAACTTACAATCTCAGCTATGTGATGACCCTAAAACAGCAGGCTGGAAGTTCAGATTTTTAAAGCCTAAACACCAATCTAATTCCAAATCCACCAAAAAAGAAGGTTTTTCCTAACCTTTCTTGCATAATAACGGGAAATTCAGCACTGTAGATACCGTCAATTGCTTCCTCATAAATTTTTAGGCTTAGTTAGTTCGTTTAAAAACTCACCCATGCCCAAAAGACAAGGGAGGCGCATGAAAGGTAATAAAATCTTCAATTTATTTGGTGGATTTGGGCTACAGTTGCGCGGGCGCTGATTCTTTTCAGCGCTCAACTATGGCCTGGACGTCCCTTTTGGAATTCGAAGTTCTGACCGGGTTTGCAAGCACTTGTTTAACAGCCGAGTCATTATATACCGATGGCTTCAAAATCACCAGAAAAACGGTTTGATAAGCCCAAAACACTTAAATGAAGTCCAAAAATATGTTATTTGTAAAACCTTTCATAGGATTTCACTACAAAACATTTAAGCCCATCTTGTTCTGATGTTTTGGGTGATCAGCATATGAATCTTATTCCAACCCTGCTAAAACTGCTAAAAAATAAAACACACCAACATGAAAACCTCTAAAATACATGTGTAACATATAGATCGCTGCATACATAAAAAATAAGTGAATGGGCGGTCATTGAAGTGCAACAGCAAACTTCTGAATTCCAACGGCAAATTAAAACTTTCGCACTTTTGTGCACAATTTTGACGTAAACATGTCTATTTTCA
>JAKMXJ010013835.1:0-10470 GCA_029339935.1 Anguina tritici
GGAAAAATTTATATTTTGATGTAATAAAGACCATTTTTGCAAGAATTTTTTTGTTCTGAGCAAACCTAGCAGGCAAAATGTCTTCAAAAATCCGAATCTGAACAAAGAATTCCAAAAAGATGCTTGGTTGCCGAGAAATGTTTACAAGTCGATCTACTGTTATTTCGAAACAGGCACCATCCAACCTGAAACCATTTCTCGGCAACTAAGCATCTCTCTGGGATTCTGCGTTCAGATTCGGATTTCTGAAGACATTTTGCCTACTGGGGCTCCTCAGAGCACAAAAATTCTAGCAAAAATGGTCTCTATTACATCAAAGTTTAAAACTATTCGCAAAAAACCGTTTACAGTTGATCCTCGTCCCCTGATACCAGGCCGACCCTCCCAAACTTAAGTTATCCACTTTCCTGGAGTAATTTTATTTGCAAAAATTTCTGTCGGCTCCTCATGTAGTTCTGAGTCTGAAGAATTGCTATCAGTTTTAGAACTCAATGAAATAGGCAATGGCAAACCAAACTGTATGATATCTGACTGGTTTACTATATTTCGATGACCCTTTCGTTTAAATCGCAAAATTACGATCCTTCACCCTCTAAATTTAAAAAATATTTTCACAGTTCTGCTTTGTCAGTCTAGTTTAAACATCGCAAGGATTTCAAATCTGCGATTTCTTTCAATAAAACTAAAATTGGAAAAATTTTTGAGGTGGACTAAAAAAATTGCAGATTCGGAATTTTTCCAATTCTTCCGGAGTAAACCTACCCATCAGAACTGGAAAGACTTCAAAAAGCAAGGTAAAAAGTGAGGGAAAGAACTTCCTGGTGTGAAGCTATGCAGGTATTCGACTGTATTTAATTAACTGTATTAACTGACTAAGATTGTGTAATTCCGGTTGAAAATAGAATTGCTTAGCTCAATGACGAAATGAGTATAGCTGGTAAGGGTGACATTTTACCCATAAGCTTCATTATAACTTATTGTAATTATAACTTCTTTTACAATTATGCATTGTAGAAACTATTGTTCACTGAACCAATAAAAGTCATCCTTTTCCGAAGCTTTTTAAACAGAAACAGCACAAAACTTGCAATAGCGAACAGACAAAGCCACACAACTTTCTCAGTGCCAGAGTGCGGAAGGGCTCTTTTCGACACAACTTTTTCGAATCCTTGCTACTTTTCATAAGCCTTACTCAAATCGCAGCGATTCACGACTCGTGAATCAAATTTACAGAAGTGACGAAACATCGATAAAATTACTAGACTTTTCCATTCCTCCAACGAACACGTATGGAATAGGCTGACAGCCATTTTACAGTTTGCTTTCGACTTTACACCATCCTTCGGACAGTATCAAGTTGTGTAAACGTGATGGTATCTTGAGAGTCAATTTACGATTTATCGTGCTTTCTCAAACATTAATATTATAATATTTTTAAAACTGCTCACATGGGGTTTGCTCATAAAATAATCGCCAGCCTATTTCACGCGTTTTTGCTATAAAATTAAAAAGTCTGGATGTCTGATCAATGTATCGTCATTTTAATAATTTTGACCGGAGTAAGCCTGACCAGGACTTTACAGGACGAGTTCGGGTCACTTCTCATGTCCTTGGATGGCCACTTTTGACTGCAGCCTCCCCACCTATGGGCTTGTCTCCAACTATTCGTCTTATTGCCCATGAAAAGGTTCAAACGGTGTAACGATTTAAAAAAGCGTAAAGATCACTCCCCAGACAACTTACAAAAAGGTCGAAAAGGTTTGCGGCGAACAAAATAGGGTTTCTATTCTTTCTTACCACACAAAAAATTTCAATAAACCGCAAAGGTGGCCTACGGAACGCTTTTTTCCAAAAACATAACTAGAGGTACCCCGGAGTTAGCGGGAAAGGATTTGGCTTAAAGATACGTTTCGCATTTGAACCGAGCCTAGGACAACGCTTCGCGTTGCGTGGAAGAGTATGGGCTATCGGCGTTACTCCGACGGTCCACCCTCGACAATAAAAACATGAATTCAAGACTTACAGGTATTGTACGCTCGCGGCGCTGTACCCTCGTAGTATCGTAGCCCCGAAGTGTTGTACCCCCTCTAGCGCTGTACCCCAGTAGTGCTGTACCATCACTGGCGGTGTACCTACTTTGTTTATATAGCCTCATATACTGTACCGGGACTGCTGCTTCGCAGCCTACTTGCTTTATATACTGTATATCTGCATACCATTCTTGCCCAAAAACAGCAATTTTTAGCTAAATTTTAAAATTCTGTAATTGCCATTGTTTTCATCGTAAAAAGTTGCCTCAGAAGACATGCAAAACAACTCGTGTTAAAATGTGGCTAAAAATACCCCCTTTGAGGCCTCTAATCGTTTAAAAATTAACCTAAGGGCAGCCCCTTTGGTACCCCGTGCCTTACCCCCAAAAATCCACAAGTTTGAAAACTTAGTATATTTTAGGGAAAAACCCACGTAAATTATAAAAGGTTAAAAACGCCGAAAAAAAGTGTGGCAGTTTTTTTTACCGAGTTTTCATATTATTTGAATATAGTTTAAAAAATAGGGAAATTTTGCACTGGGAAGGAAGGTCAATTGCTGAGTTTCCAAAAACTCAGTTATAGGTAAAGTTTTTACTTAGTTTCTCTCCTCCTATCACTCCCTACCGAATATTACACGTCTCTAATGATTGAAACTATGCTCATGCGGGACATCCGACAGAAATTTTTATTAGGCACCAAAAAGTTAGTGCAACCACATAACAAAGAAAACAGGTACATTCTACCAAAATCGATAAGATAACAGGGCTAAGGCAGTAGTCTGAGGAACACTGATCTGAAAAAAACGCAAATGAACATTTAAAAAGTTCTTGTTTGATATAGACCATACAATTCTGGTTATTTTCTTTTCGGAGGTTTCAAACACATCATCTGAATCTTCTTTAAAAGCGTTTTCAATTGAAATAGATGGAAAAACGTACCAGCACTGACGTCCTCACTCTCATCCGACTCCTCCGAACTGGATGAATTATCTTGGCTTCCATTAGGGTGATCGTCAACAGGAGCTTCAGTGAGACTGTCATTCGAGGCTGTTATTTGAGTCTGAGAGCTGGCGGAAAACAGTATGAAGTTTAACTTGTGTACCGGCAAACCCTCCTGCCTTTCAGGTTCATGAAGACGCAAAGAGACTCTTTTAAAACCTAATTGAATTTCGCCGCCATTTCGAAGATTTTTTTCTGATTCCCGTATCCTGAATCGCTGCTATTGAAAGGTAGTCCAAATTCGTGTGACTATACGCTATCTAGAGCAGTAGTTCTTTTATTATTAACTAACCTTCCTTTCACTAGAGAGCTTACACCCTACGAAATCTAATGACACGATGCAAAACATATCGATGCGGCAAACCTGACTTACAAAGCGCCGCTGTCGAAATAACGTAATCTTCGGTCATTTAGAAGTCCCTAAAACCTTCAGCCATTCTTACGACCTTCTGACCAGTAATAAGCCCATATATCCGTGCCTCTACGATTATCAACATGTTTAGCAGTTTTTTTTCACATTCGTTTTGTCAAAAACAATTTTTATTTAGATAGAATGACCTCTAAAATTGCTGAATAATATGGAGCTTAGGCTTCTCCTCAACGACCGAACACCAAGATTTTCGATTTCTAGCTCGCCTTGTGAATCAGAACCGATACATAAATCTTGCAAAACTTGCCATCTTTTAAATGAAAAAATGTTTGGTAAAAAACGTCAAAAATTGGATAAGCTCTGCGCAAAACAAAAGTGACACCAATTTTGCACCACTCCTCACTTAAAAAATAACCAGACAAAAGAATCGATGAGTTACCTGTAGTGATCAAAAAATAGGCTCTCCACAATCAAAAATGAAAGTAAAAGCAGTTCCTCTGTCTCACAGATCTAAAGTAAAAACCGATTGCTTATAGTTCTTAATACACTTATACCCCTCATAGAAACTGAAGGGGGCAAAGAATATAGCCAGCTATGAACAGACGTTTTACAATACAAGACGGACCATCAATAGTATAGAGGCTTAAGATTTCAAGTAATACTCCGGAAAACTATGCAAAACCAGGGATCGACCTGCTTACTTTATTGCCTAAATTTTTATTGCCCTTTACCAAGTACTGTTAACTGCGTCTCTACACTTGAAATCCTAAAACCGCCGCACCCCCTTGATCCGTCAGTCTTGACAACCCGTAATCTTGGCGGCAATTTGGTTGGCCAGCAAAAAACAAGGGAACTGTATACCCTCGCTAATCGCTCACCCAAAGCTACACGCAACTTATCACATTTCGACATGAAAATCAGCCTGAAAACCAAGTAAAGACGAGTGCTGTAACGACACCGGTGCCTGGCGCGGCGCCGCAATTTTGAAGGTCCGTGCCGCGTATAACGCTCAATTGAAGTGCACATTCAAAAGTCTGAATTTTACCAGCATATTTCAAAAATCGTATCTCCTGCTAAGTTTCGATATGAACCTTCTACAATTTTAATACCATTCTACAGCTCTGGATCCGTGCTTTTTAATAATAAGCTATCAAACTCCATTAAATCTTTTCAGGAACGCAAAAATTGGTACCTCTGTACGAAGTCAGTTGTCTGAAAATTTTCTGAAAACAGGCTCCATTCAAATGCTGCAACTTTGGTATTCCTGAAATGATTTAATAAAATTTGACACCTTGCTGAAAATGAGAGGTCCACGAGCTACACAATGATACAAAAATGCAAAAGTTTCATGTTAAAACCGGGAAGAAGATGTGATTTTTGAAATTTGCCGGTGAAATTCAGACTTTTCAAGCTGTTTATTAATGACTCAGAGTTTACTTGTAAAACTCGCGTCTCGAAGCTTTGCTTACTTAAAAAGCTTCAGCATACTCAAAAGGCACGTAAAAAGATTTTACTGAGATAACAAGTTGCCCACTGTTCGAGTAAGGTCGCGAGTAACACGTGACCACTGACCTCTACTCGTGTGTCTGAAACGGGTTGAGTAGGTAAAAACTAACTCGCCATCTTTGAACCTACTCGGTCAACCTTAAACAGGTTTAGTAGCTAAAGAATTGTTTTTGATCCAAAACTCTATCAAACTGACCTCAATTCGGCTCTAGATTTTAAAGTGCTTCCAAGATAACAATATTACGACCACTATTAGTCCTAAGGGTCCAGTGCTGAACTGGCGCTGGTGCCAAAATTTTAAAGGACGGTGCCCATTGCGGTACTCGATGGCGAAATTTTTTACAGCACTGTCAGCACTATAAATTGACCACCTTCATACATAGATTTGCCAGAAAATTACGCCATTTTTTTGCGTACGAAGGGATTTTATTCCCAGAGCAGCATGGGACTTGTAAAACACTAATGTCGCAAAGAGAAAGTTATTGAGAAGCATTTGTCATAGAGTGCAAATACCAGGTAGCCAAAACCTTAAAGTTTATGCAGTCACGCAATGGGAAAAATTTAAGCACGACTGGCTAATGGGCACAGATGATAAGTCAAAAAAATACATACGGTTATAGCTAGATGACGAAGAAGGGTTGCGAAATTGTTAGAAAAAAAGCGCTTCTCTGACGCCAACAGCTTTCTGGACATCGAAGATGAAATTACCTAAACTTTTTGAACTAAGATAAAAATCCATTTGACGACGAGAACTTTAAAGCACAACTAAGCATCGATATAACACTTACAGGATATGCCTCAACTGAGCCCCTCACATTATGAAATCGGTCTCCTGATGGTACAAACAAACCTGTACACGAATAAAATTCGTAGGTGTAGATGTCGACATGTCATAAAGACTTACATGGTAATTTATGAGCAGGAAATCTCTGCAAACGTAGACTTTATCCAGGCGATGATTAAAAGAGAATGGGTACCAAGTAAGCAGCCGCACAAGGGAAAACTTGTTTAAACTGTTTCGAGAGCAAGGAACAAGAAGATTCCTCCGTAGCAGGCTAAATGTGTTTTGCGGAAAGTGATAACTCTCAAGCCGGTTTTTTGGCCCACAAACACGCAAATGTTTTAGTAATAAATTGCATAACAGGCCTATGAGTATCTTAAATTTAAACGCCACGCTCATTTTCATGATGTAGATAGTCCACTTGCACACTATGAGGCAAAAGATTAGTTTTATCGGGAAAAGGTCTTCTGAAAGATTCCGCGATAGCCAAGTCAATGGGAGCACACCTTACGCACAGCCAATAATCATACGGTTATGCGTAACTAGTGCACCAGGTATGACTTTTACGCGCTCCTATCGACTCGCTTCCATTTTATCTTACATACTTGTCTACGACATTCTTTCCATTTCCTGAAGCGATGTCCAATTATCCTCAAATCCGTCAATTCATAGACGGACAGGATGAACATGGCTTGGGTAGGCATCACTCGCTTTTTCCGGCAAACAGCACAATGCCCCCTATTATAATGGATAAAGAGTCAAGACGGGAACAAGTCAAAGCCATGTGTGGCGCACCAATCACGCATAACCAATAGTACTGCGCATGGTTACAGTGGCGTAGTTAAATCACTGAATCTCACACTTTATTTTTTGTCTAGCGCAAATTTTACAGAATTTTAAACGAGAGAAATTTTACCCCGAAACATATTGGATTACTCTCCAGCGATACTGTCGCCTTTTCCGTGCACTGAAAGTTCATATGGGAATCCTAAATAATTGACTCTTAGATGATAACTCGAGGCGATAATCTCCCAGAATATGCAAACTGAGACTAACCACGTATGACCTGTAAAAAAGTTCCAAGTTCTTCAAGTCAAGATTATTAAGTGCTGTTTCATCCGCATTACTCATCTTTTCGAGAAAATCTTCGTTGTTCTTTGCTTGGAACATTAACGGAGCTGGATGAGAACGGCGTTAAAGAAGCATTAAAAGGTTTTTTGACCAACCAAACAAGGCTTCTTTTGAGTTATCAGTTTTCTTTGATGAACCATCGGCCGGGACATTGTCAAACAAGCTTTTTGCGTAGCGATTTTGAAGGAAACTTGGAACGCACTTTGAAAATCCTTCTCTTCTTTGATGACTTTTAGAAAAAGTAAGGGTGGCACGCTCATAAGCTTGGTCGTCATCAGCATCAGTTTGGTCCTCAGAGAAGCTAAGAAGTAAAGTGAGGCAGGAAAATCTGGCTGTAAAAATTACTTTTTGCTCGTGACCTGTTTCACCGACTTTCCCTGCCAGACGTGCACCCGCAACCGAAGCTGCTGGATCCAGTCTAAAAGAGAGATTGCCGTGATAATGACAGAAAGAATAACACCTCGAAACGAATACCGATAATATTAAACGCTTCCAAATCATCATTGGCCTCATTAGTGACTGGCTGGAATGCTAGGTGTAAAGAATGAACAGGAAAGATAGAAGTCCTTACAGAAAACTTGTACTCTCTCCTGTCGTCTAACCCAAAGAAAAGCTTTAGAGCGAATAGTACTAATCCTGCATAGAATAGAATACATAGGGGTAGAAGGCGTGATAATTTCTACTTTACCTGCCGCTTTTACTTCGGTCGGTAAAATTTGCCTGCAAACAAAACAAATTATGGTAAGGTTCATGGTAAGGAGATGAAGAAAACGCCTCGGAAAACAGAAGGTAACAGAAAACACACCATCGTCTGGGTCTTTGCCGAGGACTACTCATGTCGAAGGCCCGAGTAAAAAAGGATACAGCTCCACAGACTTCCTGCTTTTCCAACTCCAGGTTTTTAAAAGTTTCTTTGACCAGATGCGTCAACGGAATTATCGATGAGAAGTAAGAAGAGCCACATTCCACATTGACAGGTGGTAAGAAGTGAAGGATCATATCAAGATGCTGCAGAAAGACCTTCGGCAAATTAAGCGTACATATTAACCTTGACAGCACCTTAAATAAGCTTGTTTATGCAAAAGCGTCAATTGAAAACCATGACAACCTTGGGAAATTCTAAACTCTGTATATTTCGAGGAATGCCAGTGAATTGAGTCAAGAACGCCAGAACGCGAAGATTCTCGCTAGATGGATGGATCTACAAAAACCAATGAGCACAAGAATGGCTAAGCGACACACAAATAAGAAAATACTGCTTGATAAAATTTTCTTGTTCTTCTGTTGAACTGATTGGTATCCAATTCTTTCTTCCACGAAGTCGCAAACGCCAGGGCATTGAGCTGAGTCAAAGAAATTCCAAAACGTCCTAAATGTTTATGCTCGCACTAGAAAAAAATGTCGGTAAGATATACCCTCGCGATACCACCGGAAAAGATCTGCCAACTGAATCCACCTGGAACCAGAAATCAGAGCGCTCAAATATACGAGCACCAAAACCATATCAATCTAGGCGTCAAGTGGGGTTGATTGATTAATTACAAACGGAAAGCTCCATCTACCTCCAGATAAATTAGAGCAGCCTTAAAAGTTCACAAAAGCAATATGCATTATCCAAAAGCAACTAGACAATACCGCTTTGACTGATTGGCGTGATAGTTTTGTCTTGATTCTTGCAATAGCACCAATTTCCAGCTGGCTAGCAGTATTTTCTTGATTGTCTTGCTCCAGTTCTTCCAGCTGCTAAGATAAATAGGTTATATATTCATCGGAAAACAAGCTTCACGAATTAAAAACCTGCGATGTAATTTGTTCCCAAACAGGTAGTTGCGATCTCCTCTGTTCTTTTGTCGCTTCTTTGCTCTTTTGACGAGTTTCTTTTGCCTTTTTCTTCAACTCATTTACTTCCCTAAATATCAAAATAAAAACTGCCGCAAATTTTTTTTAAAACTCACGCTATAGTTCTTTTCTTCCATGCCGTAAAAACATTGTCGCCCTCAGCAAGTTCTCCATCGTGAAAAGCAACACCGAACTCCCGAAAATATACGTGCAAAATCCATAAACTGTACTCCTGGAAAGAGAATTGACTAAAATCCTTAAATTATTGTTTGAGGAAATGATATACCACACAGCAGTCTTCAACCCCGAAATCATGTGATGTAAGAATATGGGATATTTTTGAGACTAATTTTGTGAAGGTGCACAGCCGAATGCCAACAGTTTTTATGAAATCTGGATAATCAACCTTTCTAACAGCTCGATCGTGGATTAAGGCATCATTAGCCTCCTCTTCTTCTTGAGCAACTTCTTTTTGCACAAATAGTTCCTGAAATTTTTAGGGAGTAAAATAAAAAAATGCCCTGATTTAGCGAAGATGCCTTCTTTTCAGATGAAATTTTGTTTTCATTAGCTCGTTGCAATCCTTTAAACAGTGAATTTTGAGTCAAGATTGTCTGATCCTCTTCGATTTCCCGCACACTCTAAACTCTCTTAATGCAGTTAGCAAGAAACGAATCATAAAGAATTACCAAAGACTGGCTTCCACATAGATTGCAATAGAAATACCCATCAAGCAGAGAAAAGTCATCTGAACCACAGTTCACACATGCTTCATGTTTCGTCATCTTTTCGGAATTTCTTAAACGTTTTGCAAAAGAATAATGGATGACATACTGACTTTAGGATGTATATTATTTAGGGTTCCAGAGATGAAATTTGAAGAAATTTAATAATATTTAAAGTGAAATTTTTAACGCGTTGAAGGACACATTTTAGTCAAGTGTGCTAAAACGTTTCTTTTTACTTTTGACCAGTGCTGTGCAAATCTCGGCTCTTTGCTCCGAGACGCTCCGCTCCGAGCAAATTAGCCGGAGCAAATGGAAAATTGAAAAAAGTTAGACGCAAAGAGCGAAAAAAAGTTGACATGTGTGTTTGCATGGCGCAGTGGTAAAATGTTGGTTTTTGATGTTTTAGGCTCGCAGTTCAAATCCAACGAGCGGCGACACTTTCATTATTCGTCCTTTTGACATTTTTAACACTGGAAAGGCCGTTCGTACTAAAAGTGGCGTTTTGTTCAGAATTGCATTCTGAATAACTATATGCAAAAAATCCGAAAAAAGTTACATTTGATATTCCAGCGTAAGGTTATTCATTGGCTACCCCTCAAATTAGGTTGTGTTTGGTTTTTTGCATTTAAATCCTGTTTTCAGATGTAAACTATTTTAGAACAAATTCCCACCAGATGCAGAATTGAATTGTCGATGTCGTAAAATATGAAGCAAAAATTGGGATTCTTTACAAGGGTGTGTGTTTACAAAATTGTAGCTTTTGTGTATAACTCTAAATAACTTTTCGCTAGGGTTGTAAAACGTGGAATTCCACGCCTATTTTCACGCACTTTCGGAAATCGTGGAAATAGAACAAAGTATAGGAAATTCAAAATTTCAAAGCTGTGTTGTCTTAAGGTTCGTGGCGCCTTGTATTAGCACGTGTTAAGACAAGTGTTTGGTTAAAAGCGACCAGTTTAAGGTTAAATGAAATGAAATTTCATTTAATTTGGCTTATACAATCTGTTGCAAAATTATGGACGCACCCGTTTTTGGCGTTTTTTTAAAGAACCTTTGATCTCTTTTATTTCTATCATTTTCTCCATCC
>JAKMXJ010013888.1:0-20333 GCA_029339935.1 Anguina tritici
AATGTTTTTGCCAAAAACCGAAGCTCTGTAAAGTTTCGGCTTGTTTTGATGAGTTGGGTTTTGGCAGGCTTTTTGAATATCCGAAAAATGTCAGTCGTTTGTAATAAATATTTTAGCTGGAAAGTCATTTCTAGTATCAAAACTTCCTCGTGATTCCATATCCGTTGAGATCTTGTCCAAATTATGATTGGTTAGTGAGATAAGATTATCTTAAGTACACCGTGCACAAAATTTATACCACTCACAATCTATCAACCACACCTCAGCAACCAAGAACGATTTTGGTTAGCAACTGAGCTCGGCAACTTTTTACTCAGCAACCTTTTCGTCAACGGATTTGGTTTGAAGAAGACATTTTGGTATTGAAGATGCTTTTAAATCACCACCTGTTGCTTGAAACTCAAAAAGCGGCCAAAGACTCTGGTCAATGGATCTTTTACTGGCAGAAACAGGTTTACTGAATATACGATTGTCCGGATTTTCTATTTTTCCAGACAGCTCAGCAATCCATCATTGCACCACCACTTAATTATTAGAAACGACTTCCTAGGTTCCACTATTTTAGACTCAATCCTCTCCAGGTCACTAAATGTATGAGGCAGATGAATGAAGTCGTGCACACCACCCCCAATATTTTTTTGAATGTTTTTGAATTAGCATCCAATACCCATTTTCACCTAATAGAAGCAATTCGTGTTTTTCACTTCCACAGTAATATTCCGCATAACTTACTGTCATCATATTCGGTTTGAACGCCTATGGATGGTCTCCTGCTGAATGCAATATTCACATTAGAGCCAGCCAACAACAGAAATGACCACTTACAAGTCCTCCGAATGCAGTCGGATGAGTTGTTCAAGGTCATCTTCCTGGTTGCTTTCTTCATCTGCAAAGGTTTACGTACTTTTCCATGTTCATTTTTTACTTTTCCAGCTGCTTACCTGGCTCTGGGCTGGAATTGTAGCACTCTCTACTAAAAGATCTCCTAGGTATGCTGCCATTGCTGGTCGCCGTTCTCGCCGATGAATTGGACAGGGAGTGGCTGCTGCGGCCTGGCGAGGACTGGTCCGAGCACACAACCACTCCTGCGCTCCCTCCACTATCGCTCACCAGTCCTCCTCTCAACCGTTTTTGGGTGGTGGCCGTGCACGATGACGGCACTCCCGCCCCTCCCAGTCCATCCGCCAAGGCTGCATTGAGGGCTTCTTCGGAGCTGATGTCCTCCAGGGTGTTGGCGGGCATACTTCCACCAGCCGACGGCTCTTCCATACTCTCTACTAGATTGGCCATTAATTTATGTTGTTGTTAAATGTGTTGGCAGGTTTCTTGCACGTGACTTTGCCACTATTTGGAGTCGATTAGTGGAAGTTTGTAGCTGAAAAATAATCTTAAGGCACATTAAAAAGTGGCATTCAAAAGAGTTACGCGTGGATCAAAAAAGATAATAGCGATTACAAGAAATAAAAAAGATAGTAATGAATACAGGATGATAAAATTTATGCTAAAATATGCTCACCGTGAAGTCTGTATGTTAATAAGTTTCATAAAATGTCATAAATTAAACTTCATAACTCAAAACCACAATGATCTGGCAGGCGGGAAAATTTAGAGCCCGGTAAGGTATATAACCCCCACTCAATAATTTTTTGCAGAAACAAGTTTTAACGTCTCCTAAGTAAATCGTATATGATAAAACCAATAAAGAAGGTGTAATGAGACACTTTCCTACATAGCAGCCATTTTTTCGAAAAAATGGACTTTTTGCCTTGGTTCGCCAAAGTAAACGCGTTATTTATAGAGACCCTACTATTTTATTGCTGGAACATGGCAAAAATAGTCTCTAAATGCATTTATGATCAAGAGTATTGCTCGGATTCATATCGCAGGTAAGTCTGTGCGCGCATCTCTAACCTTTCAACCGTAGGGCTTAGACGCTTGGGCTTGAGATCAGGATTGTTTAAGCGCCAGCAAATCGGTGGAGCGCTAGCAAAAATAAGCGCCGTCGCTTATTCCATATTCCGGCGGAGCGTCGACTAAGAGCGTTGACTAAGCGCTGGTGCTTAGTCAACGCTCTCTAAAGCGCCGGCACTTCGGCGGCGCTTAAATATTTAAGATATTTAACCCAATCCTTATAATTCTTTCTGTAATCAATGATATGATTGCCGAAAATTTGACTGCAACGGGAGCTTGTGCGAGTAGTAGAAAAATGTACAGAATAGCAAGTTATTTTGACACGACTGATAGCAACTGAGTAAAACCAATTGGTACAATCAAAAAAAAACCTTCACTAAGGCCACTTTTGGCGCCTTTACAAAAGTATATTTAAACGCTGGCGCTTATAAAATAAACTTATAAAATAAGCTTATAAAATAAAATGTCAAGTAAGCGCCGACTAAATGCCGGCGCTTACTTGACGCTTATTAAGTGCCGAATAAGCGCCAATATATTGAAGCGCCGGCGCTTGTAACCGCCGGCGTCTAGGCACACTCCTGGTTGAGATGCGCACACAAACATACCTGAGGCATAAATCTTTCGAAAATAACTTTGGATGTATAAAAATAGTATACCAGAGTTTGCATACTGCAGTTTCTATGTGCGGTGTTTCCAATAATCAAAACTTTCAAATTCCATGTTTTTAGCCCTTTTAGAGTATCCAGGTAACCCCCAGAAATAGTTCACCTTGGTGGACCAAGGTAAAAAGCCAATTTTTTGTCAAAAATTTTTGAAGAAATAGACTTTTGTGTAGGAAAGTGCCTCAAAACATATTCTTTATCGTTTCCATCATATAGGAGCTGATTGTAAGTCTATAAAACCTGGTTCTGAAAAAACGGGGGGGGGCCGGGGTGGCTTCATGTTGTGCTCAAATTTATCCGGAGGTTGTGTTGTGTAATATTTATAAAAAATAACATTCAAAGACTGATAGGTTGCAGAAGAGCACACAGCATACGCCTCTGTACTAACTATGAAAATGGTTTCTAAAATTTTCAGATGCAACACTTTATGGAGTGCATCAAAGACAAGGTTTATTTACTGAGCAAGCTAGAACAAAAACTAACCGGCAGATAAAGATGTGTGGCTGCTCTTAATATAGTGGAGAACATTAGCTGAGAACTAATATTGGGATTACAAAAGCTATCAAACCAAAGATCAGGAATGTCTAGGTAGATAGCTTTAAAAAAACCTAGATCACAAGTGGCCTACAATATCAAAACCCAGAAAATAGAACTGTATTGAGACGAGTTCGTCCAATCTTAATAATCCATGATGTGACACTGTGTTGGTCGGACAATCCATAGAAAATGGTCTTGTGGGAATTTCGTAAATTTTAGGAACCTGGTTTAGTACAGGGACACACTACCTCCTCGACCAGCTGCCCAGTTCAACAGTCAATTTAGGGCGAAGAAGGATCTTTCCGCGATCTCCAAACACAGCAAAATGTTTCATCCCAGGGAAAAAGTCAGGAATTTCATTTTGCCAGAATCGCTGCAGTCGGTTTCATCAAGACCTTTTAGTAGCAGCAGCAGCATACTATGTTTATCCTCCACCACAGCACCTTTTCCACTGCCTGCCTGGTGTATGTAAGAAATAGACGTGTGTGTGTTTGTCCATTCCTCACTAGCAGGACCCTGGATCAATAGTGAGCTACGGTAGGGCGCCAGTTCAAACATGCATTTGCGCAAGCAGCAGAGAATTCTGAATTTTCCCAGCCAGCACTCCTCCTCTGACTCAGCGGCCAGCCCAGCAGTCAAACATTCAGAGGGGAAAGACCAACTAACTTTCCCATTTATCTTTGTGCAAATCTATGCCCTCTTCACCCTGGTCTGATTGGCAGGCAGTTTGCCGTCTGTCTGTCTGCTTACTGCTGCTGTTTGGCTGTGTCGATATGAGTGTGTCCGCGAAAAATGGCTGATAGGTTGCAAAAGGGTCATTTTCTCGCAGTGTCTGCTGGAGAGAATGTGTCAAGAAGGCCAGCCACAGATACATCGCCACCACTACCAGTGCGTGGCATTGCGGGAAAGACAAGAAAACAAAGATTCTCTCCTTTTTTGCTGCTTGAAATAATTTTATATTTTGTCTTCTGTTTTTAGTAAACAAATCAGCCATTTGTGTGTCGACTTTCGTCTATTGTAAAAAAAGTTGGCCGCTGTCAAATTTAGTTGAGAGATTGTGAAATGAATTTTAAACCGCATTTCATCTAATATCTAGCAGCAACGAGATGCTTAAATATTTTATTTGTAAAGTTGATTGGCACAAATGTCTTTGATCATATTTATCTGCATGCAATTTTACTTTTTACAATTTATGAGATCAGACATGGATTCCACACCTTTCAATAACAAACATAATCTGCAGATCAAAAAGAAAGAAACCCAGATTAAGTCGCTTTATCTTTTAAGTAATTAACAGAGGCTAAGCAATTATTAGAAGAGCAGCAATTATTAGAGGCTTTACGCTATATTAGGCCTACAATTATCAGCAATACGAAATATTTGAGCAAATCAATTACACATAAGACAAGATAAATTGGCTAATACTAAAATCTCTCTTTCCACATCTCTGGCCTACAGACACATCAATGAGTGAGCGATGATCTCGCTGCTCTAACTGAACACTTCATCCGCTTTGCGACAAAAATCCATGTAGTTATTCAGCGACTTAAAAAAGTGAAATTAGCCCAAAGAACTTTTTGGCAAAACGCGACCCACATTTTGTACCCAAGATTTGTTGTTTAGACACAGTTGGACGGCGGCCTCAGCTGTCAATTCGGGATTTTCTTCACAAACGGCTTCCAACTGGAAAATTGAATAAGTATAGATTAGCTAAGAGTTAAAAGATGTATCTAACCTTCTCCTCGGCCAATTTAAAGATATGGTATTTCATGTGGTATATTACATGATACACCTTTGATGCCAACTTACATCCAGAGCAGACCAAAAATTCCTGCAAAGTGTATAAAAATTTTGTGCGGACAAGTGCAATGCAAGTCTCATAAATTTGAACATTTTACAATCAAAACTAAATTCAAGTCTGTCGAATTTATTTTGTAGGAGGGCTACTGGTAAAATTTTGGGTAGAAAGCTCCATAGCTCAGTGGTTAGCGCATCCAAAGCTAGCAGGGCGCTCAGAATAGAGGTCGGATGTCGAAGTCTTTGAGGAAGGCTGTAGCTCTGCGGATTTTCGACATTTTTTCGTCCTCTAAAGTGCTTTTATCTATTCTCAAGGTCGTTTCCCTGAAAAAATGACTTTCCATTAGTTAGACAGGAAAAGTAAGAAGTTAGAATCGGACCACCATCTTCCGAGTTTCTAACTCCGAGGTCGACACCGACTTCCTACCTCCATTGTGAGCACGCCATAATGGAAGAAGGTTGCAGATTGGTTTTCTACTCTGGCAATGTTCTCCTCGACCTTTTACAGTTTTAGCAACCCCCAAAAGGGAGTTCAGTCAAATATTGATAATCAAACAGTTTTACCACAGCAGGGAGAGTAGAAGTTTTAGCAGAATCGCAGCCATCTGTCTCATTTACTAGCAAAATGTCCCGATTGTAGGTTTCATTGGTAAAAAGTTGTACAATTGCAGATGTATCAGAGTTTGCGCAAGCCTAAAAAGAGAAAGGACATTAAAAATTTGACTTTTCGAGACTATTTTTGCTCTGACCTGACAAGTTCCAGCCAACAAATGGTCGCCATCTACTATGCACAAGTCGGAGTAGGTGTGCAAGGAAGTTTGGAATTGATCTAGCCATTTGGTTTGGTTGTATACCTTCTGGCAAGCCTTTGCATTTCTTTGGTCAAATTCATCCAAGGCGCACAGAAAATTCCAGTCTGCAAAGATGTTCGGTCGTTTGTGCAATCATTTTATTTATTTTTTTGACATTTGACAATTTGAAGGTTTGTCAGAATATGCGTGGAGTAGTAGTGCATGAAAAAAGGGAAAAGTTGACTCTAGCAGACCACCCAAAACTAGCCCTTACCATTAGTGCTCTTGACAGTCTGTAGGAAATTGAGTGTGACTGCGTGATTAAGCAGTGCTTGTAGTAAGGTGTGCAGGTGGGTCTTTAGGCCGTTATCCCCTGCTGCAAAGCGCAGTTCATCATTGGCGAATGTCTTTTCACGTCTCAATTCCTCATCCGCTAAACTAGGCTCTTTGAAAGAAGAAAGAAGCTAAAGAACATACTTCTGACAACTGATTGACCAGCGATTTCAGAACTAACAGCTGGAATAAGATCGGAGATCGGGATGACTGGCTTAATTATGTTTTCAGATCGACTATGTTTCACCTGCAACAAAAGTAAGACGACCTTGAAAATGAGCTACATCACTTCCCAATTGTTAACTCGAAGTGTTGTGAACTCAACTTTCACAAATTTAAAAAAAATGAGAATTGGCACAAAAACCTCTTGATTTTTTTTATCAACTCGAGCTAGGATTGCTAAATTGATCCGCCACATAAATTGGCCAATTCTCGGTCAAATGCTATATGTTGGCTCTCATATGGTCGAAAAAAATTTTTGAGGAAAAATGTTAGCGCTACTCGGTTATAACCGCACGCTTTCTTCATGTGTCCAGAGCTATTTTCGAGTGATTTATGTCTCAGGTATGTGTGTGTGCGGATCTCAACCCCAAGTCTCCAAGCCCCTGCACCCCCTTCGGGGATAAATGAGTAACGTAAAAATCTTTTTTGCCTGAGCTGATAAAAATCAAGATGCTTTTGTACGAGTTTTAGCGTTGCCTTAATCCACATTTACCGTATTTCCTCCGATTATACTCCGTGGACGATGATTAAACCCCATTTAAAAAGCGGTTTGTGACATTGTGTTTTTTCAACATAAATATACGAAAATTTCTAGACAAGTGACCACTGAAAAGGTAGCCAATTTTCAAGGCTAACTTTTGAATGGTCACTTGCCAACAAAATGTTTGGATTCATGTTCAAAAACACAATGTGACAAACCCTTTTTTGGATGGCTTCTATCCTCTAGGGGTATAATTAGGGCACATTCTGAAAGTTGAGTTCGCAACACTTCCAGTTAGCAACAAATTGGGATTTCTTACATCCTGAAAAACCTATGTATGAATTTCTTACATATCTGATCTCAACAACGAGGTATTCTTCAGCTATTTGCTCACACCATCCAGCATACTGAAAGCACAAATCATTTAATATTTGTAATTTCTCGAAAAGGCTTAAAAAATTTGGCAACTCACAGTGGAACTGTTTTTGTAGCTGAGAATTTCCTAAAAATGGGCAGGTTTTGACTTCAAAGGAATGTCTACAGTAATGTTTATAGAATGTGCAGTAATTGACTGCTCTAATGGCTTAGACACATGCTCGCCCTCTGACTACAATTATATACAGTAGACTTATGCGCGATTTTTCAGCTTTAGTCTCAAACTCTCAGAATGTGTCTGCGCCATAACCAATGAGCTAACCCCGATTTTCCAGCATTAACTGGGGGAAGGGCCAAAATGGAACGAGACGAGAAATACCAACCTGTACACTGCTATCCTCGCTAACAGCTTGATTATGCAAGATAGGCAAGTATTTCTGAAGCAGATTCTGGTTGTCTACTTTCCACAAAGGGCAATCTGGCTTGAACGCTTCTTCTTTGACCACCAGAAAAGTTCCCTGAAAAAACAAGTTGGTCGAATCAAATGCTGGTTATAAGTTGAGTTTACTTTAGAAAGACTGCGACCGTCCGCCCTGGACAAACACTTGAGCCTTTCGGCCACAAAGCTGGTGTCACATTTGCTTTTGGGCCTAGCGGACACAAAGTTGTCGTCATTCGCTGTGGAAGGCGTTTCCCCACTTCCATTCCATTGGCTGATCAGGCGGTGCTTTTTGCTGTACAAACCGGACTCCCAGTTGTTATCTGCTGCTGAAGAACTTATCCTGAAAAAACTTGCGGAGTCCAAATGGTCGGAACTTGAAGTATGCTCGTACTCAGCACTAAAAAGCATATTTCTGTTTGACTTTCGTCTCTCCCCCAAAATTATTAACCAATCCACTTACTCCAGTGATTTTCTCCGTTTTTCTTTCTTGTGCTTCTTGTGTTTCTTTTTCTTGTGGTGGCGATTCTCTTTCTTCGATCTTTCTGAAACGAAAAACCGGTGTTACCAAATTACTTTGGTGTGTGCCCCAATCCACCTTGTCCTGACATCATCCAGTCCTTGTCTTTGTCCTTTTTCTTTCGTTTTTTCTTCTCCTTCTTCGACATCTCGACGTACTCATCTTGCATGCTTTCCTCTGGCTCTTTCTTGGCAGCCAGCAGTTTGATGACCAGTTTAGGTAGTGAGGGTCTTGGTGATTCTTTCGACCTAGAAATAAAAATATTGTGTGTGTAGAAGTAGATGACCTATACCCTACCTGACCATTTCCCCCTCATCCGGCTCCTCTAGCTTGATAGAACAAGTGGCCAAAGGGAGTGGGTCTACGGACACGGGTCTGTCCGGCCTCTCATTCAGACAAACACAGTCATTATCCTCAACAAATTCACTTCTCAAAAAGCTGGACTTTCTTTTGGTTCGCCGACTTCTGATCAGCTGCGCCAGGGAGGAGGCGGCTGACGAAGTTTGCGGGTTCTGCGGGTTAGCTCCTAGATGGGTGAAATTACTCGAAATTTATATTTTTGTTCTATTATATTGCATTTTTAAATGGAAGCCCGATAGCCTCACTGGTTTAATAAGTGATTAACTACATAAAATCAATTTTAGAGCCATGGGGTTTAGGGTATCTACCTGAATGAAAGTTAAACGCCGAAATGTTGTAAATTTTGAGATGGAACAAAAAAGGATATTATTAACACAGTTAAATCATTTATAAAATATTATTGCTAGTTGAATCAGTTGGACGAAACCTCACCATCCTCAGCTAAACAAGACTGAACTGATGAAGCAGGGTCTGCTGCCACATCTTCAGCCACATTCTTGTGCACCAAGTGACGCTTTTTGGGCACAACGTGTTTGAGCAATTCCTACAGAGTTCATATCGATGTAAACGTTGATTGTAAATAAGGTTAGGAACAAAATGACAGACCGACTCGTTCTCATTGCTGTTAGCTGGCACATAAACACTCTGAACCCCTGATTTGTGGGTGTTGGCTGGTTTGGAGGATGAAGCCTGGGACAAAATGGCTGCTTCTGGCTCTTCGTCTTCGTCATCCGTGAAACTGAATGCGTCATCTGGTTTATCTGAATATGCAACTTTTTACAAGAGATTGTGAATTTTTAATGCAAAACAGAGTAGCATAGTGCTGGGACCCAATATTTGTGGGGCATTTGTGGAAAAACCCATACGCTGTGAAAAGGAAATGCTAGGTCCAGCCAGCTCCTTCACCGTGAACATGGAGGATTTGCCGGACTTGTAGATGGGTACTCTCGCAGGTCTAGCAGAAGCGGTAAGTCCAGCCGTCACTCTTCCGCCACCAATAGCTGAAGCACTCTTCACAGGTGATTTGGTGGTGGGTGATACTTTTGGCAAAAACATCAACGACAAGCCTGCAGACTTGATGCCTTCAACTGGAGTGTCAGACTGTAGAGAAGTGGAGCTAGAGGGGGGTGTGCAACTAGTTTTAGCACCACTTTGGTTGGGAGATGAGAACACAAATGGTTGGCTGGACAGGGAGAGGATGGCTGAGGAGGAGTGTTTCGGTTCAAGGTTGGTTGGGGAGTCTGGTGGGGTAAACTGCAATGGCCAATTTAGTGATAAAGTTGAGTATTCAATTGAGCATAGACAACAAACCTGAGGTGGATTAAGCAGATGAAGCTGTTTGTCTCCTCTCTCAGGTGTTTTGAATGCATCCATACTGAAGAGGGATGAAGATGTGGAGGGCAATGGAGCAATTATGTTGGCATCGTTCTGTCTGGCCACCAGCGACACAAGCCTGTCCAGCTCAAAGTCAGCGTTAGCTAATTCCTCGGCCTGTTGTTCGTCATGGATGCTCTCATGACTGCGCATGGATGAGCTCGAGGGTTTGCTGAATTCGGAAGTTTCAGCGTAGAAAGAAGTTGTAAATTTTTGCATTTTCGCTTTGTTGATTTCCAGAAAATTTCGAAGTAATTTTTTGGATTTTTTCTGCCCAAAAAATACATGCGCAATTCTCAAAGCTTTTCCGTAGACTTTTCGAGCTCGCATAGACTGAAAATTCACGAAAAGTCGGAAAAGTGAAACTCACGTTTCGCAAGAACTACTCCTCTGTTCAATGTTCTTGGAAGTGGATGGCAACAGACTGTCTTCCACCGCGAAGAACGATGCTGGGAAAGACACGTTACCACCCACTTCTTTAGCTCTCTCTATCAAGTAGTCTCCGAAGTCATGCAGTTCGAGGGCGGACAGCTCTTCCACCGAAGCATTGCTCAGTCTTGTGCTAGCCAGATGGCCAGCTCCAGCCTTGATGCCATTGCCCTCATTCACTGCTGCTTTTGGCCTAGTAGTGGTGTAGTTCAGAGGGGACTCCATGCCCTCGTTTGAGCGAGGCTGCGAACTGGTGCTGGCTGACTGTGAACAACTGGCTACTGGGGACGACCCATTCCACGCTCTTCGATTATTCGACGGCTTTGCTTGATCAGATGTGTTACAGGGGGACATGCTGGCAGTGGAAGCTTGGGTAACAGCAGCACTCAGGGAGTGGGAGGAGGCAAACAACAGGGGGTTTGGCATACAGGCGGCAGCTGCTGAAAACAATTGTGGAATTTGAAAGCTTCAGATAAGGATAAAAAATATTTACCCACAACAGCCGCCTGGTTTTTTAGGTTTTGCTGCATGTAGGTGGGATCACTATAAAATCATTGTGAACCTTTGTCTGATTTTAACGGCCTGATTACCTCGCGTTGACAGCAGTCTGCAGTGCATTATACATGGGCAACATGGCTGCCATTTTGTTAGCCTAAATTTAGGGTAATAAAATAGGTGATAAAATTTCGTATAAACCCAAATGTAGTATAGAAATTTTGGAGTGGACGGGGGGGCGGTGGTACTGCGTCTGGGATACTTTTAAAAATGTACATTTTAGAGGCTCTTGTTTGAAGAGTTGTCATAGGGTGGCCACGATGGAGGTAGGAGGTCTAAAAAGTCTCAAATCTCAATTTTTTGAAAGAAAATCGATTCTGAAACATTTTTACGCATACCCAAAATTAAAAGTTAGGGTATGAGTAAATTTTTTTCAGAGTCGACTTCCTTTCAAAAAATTGAGATCTGCGACTTTTCGAACATCATACCTCTTTGTGACCACCCTATCAAGATGACCTTCTTATTTGAAAAATAAGTAAGATTTGTGAAAAGCTTAAGAATTGTCACAATCGATCGGAATTTGAAGCTGTGGTCTACCCAGGTATGAAATCTTTCTTTTAGTTAAATGTGTTAAAAGCAGACGGGTTTTTTTGCAGGATACCATCTTTGTGTGACCCTTCTGTTTGATCCCTGAAAACTCGGACTGACCGCCTGGACAGGCCTTTTAGAGCGATAGCTACCCCATACTGAGGAAGGGGGGCTGGCAAGTAAATCGGTGATTTAGACCTTTAGGGCATTATTTTAAGTAGGATAGTATGGTTTATTAACTTAGGTAGACCAGCTGAGTAGCCTCATGGAGGGTATACCTACCACAGGTTGTTATGTTTCTGTTTTACTAAGTCCCATTTAGCATGCAATTTCGAGTAAGACTATTTTGGGTGGGTCTACTTAATTTGTTGCGCAGGCACAATAAATGCAGACATAATAAAAAGTTGAGAATTCAATCTATACTTGGAATACCGAAGGGCTTATGCGATAAATTACGGTCCATATTAATATTTCAATGGCTTACTTCAACCTGTGTTTGTTGCTTAAATGAAAAGTGTATCTATATTTACCTGATCAATCCAAGAGGCAGTCTGTTGGCACTGAGCATTCCAAGAAGAGCCCAGTTGGTTGCTTGATGGCAGAAACCCAGCAGCTCCACTCGACAATTGTTGCAGGGAGGACATGAACAGGGGCGAGGAGACCACATTATTTGTTCCTGGGACACTATTCAGGCCTACAAACACAATAACCCATAGTGGTAATCCGCTAATTCATTAAATGGCCATCAAAATCACCTGCGAATTGTGAGGGAAAGGGATTAGCGGCAAAGTTGATGTTGGTGCTGGATGGTAGACTGTTCTTCTGGTGGTCCATGTCTTAAACTATACAATAGCACTAATACGCTGTATTAAATGATAAATCGAAATCCTAGTTTATTACAGGTGTGAGAAAGGCAACCGGTAATCCTGCGGTGACAACAAGAGTAAGGATGGGTGATGGGGTCAGAACCAGTGGTGGCTCAATGCTGAATCCACTGACTTCGGTCGAAATTCTCGGGGATAGGTCAGTTAGAAATGGCTTTTAAAAAGATGCTTTTGGCAGTCCAATACACACACACACACCTTTGAGTAAGGTCAAAGGTCCGCTGGCCTACTCGCGCTTAAGGCTTCGACTAAGTACAAAGAAGTAGTACTTGCGGTACTGAAAACTCCCTTTAAAAACCATTTCGAACTGTTCGTACACCGAAAACGACTCCACCTTTGTGTGGACTGGATCGGTTTTTAATAATCAAGAAAGTTGGAGCACATTTTTCCCAAAAACACCAGGCCCATCAATTTTGCAACGATTTGCAGCCGAAAAGTTGAGTAATTATTGTTCACCGGCAAAGTTGGGCATTAGAAAAAGAACACCCCTTGTAGAAGTGGTGATCGAAAGAAAAATGAGACGGCCCCTCGACTCGTCCATAATGCTTTCCTTGTTCTGCTGGCTTCCTCCCCCACCTCTGCGTCTCTGTTCCTGCTCCCCTTACGCACTGTTTGGAAGGAGAGGAGTGGCAGAGATGCATCCCCTGCATCTCTTGCTTGAATATTTTGTGCATTTAGTGTGTCTTACCCATTGATTAGAGTCTTTTGGTTTGTGCCCACTGTCTTTTGGTTAGTGGCATGTCATTATGGACTTGTGGAATAGGTTATGCAATATGATTTAGAATTTAAAAAGGCGGATGCACGTCAGATTAATATTGTTAATTTTGCACCTGGGTCGATTATTCTTTTTGCCAATAGAACATCAGAAATTGAGCCATATAGTCACATCCTTTCAAAATCCAACTTTATGATCACTCTGAAAATATTGCCTATCAATAAATCGCACTTTTTAACATTACACTCCACCTCGATGAGCCGACGCCCCAAAAACCTCTCGAGCAATTATCATTGCAATACTTTGGGGGTTAACCCTGGGTTTGAGCCTAAGTGACCAACGGCACGAGTGCCCAAACTCCTCCCTATCCATTGCAACCAGAGGGCAGAGGGCACTGTGCTGTCTTTGCGAACGAAGCAAGTAACACCCACCCGTACTATTGCATACATACTTAAGCTCGACAAAACCAAGGCCGAAACTCCGTAAGTTGAGCAACCAAAAGTTTCATCGCAACACACTCATGTTCAGCAAAAAACAATAATACATTGACGTATATGCCCTAAATTAGACCTGAGCTTAGCTGTAGGGATTCATTAGGTCTTTTAAGGTTCCCAAAAGCTGAAAATAAATGGTCAAATGATGTCGCGGTAGCTGTTTAATAAAATTAGTGCTCGCTTGTAAGTGCCTGAAATCTCTCTTCTCGAGTGTGGCATCAGAAACATGTTTCTCCAAGGTCAACTTCTCTTCGCCAATTCTCTTAGGTCTCGTCTTTGAAAGCAAACAGCAGATAACCTGCTCATGATCAAAGCGAAATTGACGGACGGAATTCTGAAGAAACGCAGAGGGACCAAAAGAAATTGTTGATTTACTGTTGGAGTGTGATATTTAAATGTTTTTTTTAAATGTCCAACAAAGGAGCTCATGTATACTTATCGGTTTGGAGCGCCGACAACGCTAATACAAAGGTCACTCTTTGGCACGAAAACCGACTTTCCTTTTAAAATTTACTGCCAGAAACACAAAATTGAATCAAGTACAAAAAATTTGTGAATTTTCAAATTTATTAGCGTGTTGTTGTTCGAAAAGTGATACAATCGAAGCCCTGTATAACGCCATCCCTAGGGACCGCCTACAAGGTGGCGTTATTGTTATATGCCGCAAGCACATAAATGATTTCTAGTGTTCAAAAGTAAATAGCATGCATGACTCAGTGATTTGGCTGCTCAATATTTTGACACTAATTTTCAGTTACAATAGTTATGGAGAGGTGGCGTTGCACAGAGGTTGCCTTATAGGAAGAGTCTGTGGGTCAAAACTTTTGCAGCAGGCCTCAACGTGGCGTTATATAGAGCGTGGCGTTATCTAGAAATAGCGATATAAAGGGGTTCGACTGCAATGAATTTGAATTTCGAAAGGGTGTGTAGTACAGTCAAGTCGATGTAAGGACATCTTTCGGACCGGCCAAAGGTGACGTCATATCAGGGGTGACATTATAAGGAGGGTGCCATTGTATCGACTTTGCATAGAGCCTGACCAAGTCCGTCTTATCTTGGTGACATTGTAGCAAGGGTGACTTTATAGCCGAGTGACACACTACAGTAAATCCTCCCAATAATGCACACCCTCGGGATCGACTGTCATACGATTCGATACAAATTTTGATTCCATTCATCGATTCGATACACTGGCGGCTCGATACACCGATTCGATATACTTATTTCATAGGTTCTTACATAGGACAGATATTTTTCTCCCGAAAGAGCCGCAGGGGCTTGGTCTCGACCAAAAACCTCGGGGCACATGGTTTAAGTGCCGTCTTTGCTCGCTTCGCTCGCAAAGACGGCACAATGCCCCCTGATTGCAATGAATATAGGGATAAAATAGGAAGGAGTCGGGTCACAG
The DNA here is from genome assembly GCA_029339935.1 of Anguina tritici. Taxonomy (NCBI): domain Eukaryota; kingdom Metazoa; phylum Nematoda; class Chromadorea; order Rhabditida; family Anguinidae; genus Anguina; species Anguina tritici. Next base: position 14,816 of record JAKMXJ010013888.1, read on the forward strand.
TAGACAAAACTATGTTTAAAAAAACTTTATCTTTTTAGCCTTTTCGGTGCGTCCAGGTATCGTTAAACAAGAAATTATTTGTAAATTTTGGATAAATATTTGTCTTCTGCAAAAACCTATGAAGTGTGTGTATCGAATCGGTGTATCGAACCGCCAGTGTATTGAATCACCATTTCTATGAAATTGCCTCTATACCTCGGAATCGGCCTCAATCGTGCGTAATGGGAAAGTCAGTTTATTCAACGACCGACCAAAGCACATTTATTTTGTGTGCCTTATTGGAAGAGTCGACTGTATATCGAGACGTTACTCTATCTGCCGTATATTCCCATGCAAAAGGAGTAAACCTTGACAAAGGCAAATACTACATTCGAATTGCCGCCTAAATTTTTCAAAGCTAACTATTGAAGTTGTGGAACAAACACCTGATTTTAACGCATATTCTTCAAAATTTTGTGGTTATCTTTGATAAGCCGAAGATGATGCGGCAGGACAGTATCACCAGGTATATTTTGCATCCCAATTCCCTCGTAAGAAATTTATTTGGATGCATTTTGCAAAAAAGCAATATTTCAGTCGGGCTGGGATGAGTGAGAAGGAAAAAGACTTTATCAAGTTCATGAAACATTTCTGCACTCGACTGGTCCAATCGGTTGTGCAGGTAGGAAGCTATGATGTGTAAGATTTTCTTGTTATTCCTACTAATTTTACTTGCAGGCACGGATGGGTCAAATGGCTGTGGGGCATACTTGCTCCCCCAACCCCGAAGCTCCTGACTGGTTCAATCTGATTGTGGACGAAATTGGTGAAATCGCTGCCTACATGAAGTCGGGTGTAAAGAAGTAGGCTATTTATAAACCAACATTTATATGGCATTTAATAAATAACTGCTTCATTTGTGGCTATCCTCCAAAATGTGCGGCTCTGAGCCTGGACTTTCTGCTGCACACTGCTGATGGAGATTCTCTTCCACTGGAGTCCTGGTAAATCTCCTTGGAATGTATTTTAATGATTTTAATGAGGACTTCCGCAGGGTTGTTCGCGTGGACATGAACCAGCAGGATGAGAATGTGAATGTGCACACTGCTCTTTACCACCAAATGTCCACTCTCCTCAAATCCGTGATCATGTAACTTCTGGTCGATTTTGTGATGTTAGTGTTCAAAATTATTTTTTGTGCAGGGCTTCTCGTTTTACACCCAGCTACCGGTTGGTTATTTAATTGCCTAGTGGTTAGAACGGCCATTTTTACTCAGATATTACGCGAGAAAACAGAGTCCAGAGACATTTGTGATATTCTATCGGGTATTTGTTTAGAGATTGTCAAATGCAATACTTGTTGATCTTTTATGGATTTGTTGTAGGTATTTGAAGGAGAGCCGGACTTGTCGTTGCTTGGAGAAGACCAGAAGTTCAGGAGGATAGGTTTTCTGCCTTCTCCTTTCGGAACTATCCACACTGACCTGCATTACAGGTCCCTCCTCTATTTTGCTCATTTGGTAATTATGACAAAAAATTTTAGAACTAGAATGGAGATTACACCAGCACCCTACATTGAGCCAATCATTGTGTCTTCGGAGGCTAAAAATGGCCAGAGTAAGAGATTTTTATATTCACATTATCGGATGAAGAACTATTGGAGAATAGGGGGGTAAATACAGAGAATCCAGCATACAGTCAAATCTCAATACAACGTAACCTTGAGGATGGAAAAAGTATTCGTTATATCGAGGTTTGAGGTATCATTGATATGATGAAGCCTGGATATAACAAACATTTTTTCCGTCCCCATCTTTTCGTTATATCGAAGTTTGACTGTATAATTTTGCTGCACAAAAACTTTGCTGTGCTTAAGTTACGTGTTACATTGCAGGTGGTGACAATGTGCTCTTCAACCAGGCCTCTATCCCCTACTACGGAAATGCAGTACCGCCAAAAGGCAGTGGGACGGTGGCAGTAAGCAGTCCTGTTACCGATGACATCAATTCGTTCAGCACCTCTCCTCTTAGCAATGTAAGTTCTTGGTTGTATGCTGCTACATTCTGTTTGATCAATTTGCAGGATCTGCCGTTTGTAGAGACTAAGTCCCACTTCAAAATAGGCAGGTCGACCTCGTCCACAGACGAATCGACAACTACCAACGTGCGTCACCTCTCTGGCGGTAGCAAGTCAGACACAAATCCAAACAGCCCTAAAACTCCTAGTAGTTTTCCACAGAGGACTTCCAGCTATAGACAGGTAGATCATTAAAAGGAGGGGTGGGGAAGGGGATGAGACAGTGCAGCCGTGGCGGGGTAGATAAGTGTCAACTATCATACCCCCAAAAATGGGTTCACATATTCTAGCCCCCCCCCCCCTCTGCCGTCATGCTCTCCTTTTATCACGTGAGACTCCTTGCCAGGTGTAGCTTTGGTCGCTGAGATTGAGTTTTGAGTCAAAATAGTGTTTAGTAGCTTGTTTTGTCATGAAATTTTTTATTTGACACGTTTTTAAGGTAAACCAGGAAAAAGTACCCTTCTATTATTTGACCTGGTTTATCCTTGTGTTCTTGGTGTATATGGACACAATTTCGCCCCCCCCCCTTGAAGAACAACACCAGTCATGGTATAGTCCACACTGGCCACTTTAGTAAAAGTCTGGCCCAAGTAAATTTTACTGCGACCTACTAGATAACTATTGCCACCAAAAATATATCCGAGTTAGGTGGCGGAAATTTGTTTGTAGGGCTATGATTCAGTCAAGTTTAGGTGCAGCAAATTCGCAACAACTCCTTCCCATTTGCATCCCTGTTGCTAAGTTCGCAAATGTCGTTTGATCAATCGAGGAGTCAGCTGCTGCCCAAGGTGCCAGAAGATGGTGCACTTTACAAATAATGATCATTAACTTGCATGATTATTATCAAGTGCTTCAGCTGCAGTTCTGCATTCAAGCAAGAGTGATCGAGGCTTGGACTGCAGGGTTGTGCAGAAGAAAAGGTTTTCTTCCCTGAGCAGTGAGTCAGCGCCCTACCTCTCTAAGAAGAGCGAAACACTAGTAGAGGAAAATGGAGAAAATACCCAGGCAGGTACATCCAGTACTGCAATTGGTGAGTTTGACTACGATAGTTTGAGAAAAGTGTCTTTATTCAGTCGTTGTAGGTGAACATTCTCCGGAAGACAATGCTAATTCAAGTGAGGACTCCAAAAAGAAGGTGAGAAAGCGTGTCGTTGAACTCCATTATAATTTCACTGTTTTGCAATTTTTATTTTTGGATAACATCCACAAGCAAAGTTATTCTACGTGACCAGTCTTGCCAAATCGACTGGCGCTAGTCAACCGGAGACTAATCAACCGGTTGATGGTGGATGTAGTGCTTCATAAAATCAAGGCGAGCCCAAGACTGTACGTGATCTCAGCTAGATATTGAGTGTGGGGATGGATATTTTCGCTTTGACACTATCACTGAAATATTGAGTTGTAACATAAGGCATGGCCGTTCTATAATAGTGCAATTTGTCTACCCATTTTAATGCGCATGCGATGTGCTTTATGTATGAGTAGACAGCTCATTCTTTGTTCTACATACCTTTTTTACCCTCTTTCTGGGATGTTTAATTTTTGTTAATTTGTAGGCATAAACAATGGCGTGTCAGTCCGAGAAGGGTATTTACTTCCGACATCTTTCAATCGTGGTGCTAATGCAAATGCTTTTTACTTAGATTGCAAGTGACGCGAAATAGTCATTGCGCTGCTGTTCATTTTCTTGGCTATCTCTCGAATGGTTTGATAGCCGTCCTCTTTCAAAAGTGCGTTCAGGCGTTTTTTATCGACCTCTGTCGGTCGAATGGAGCAAGGCACATCATGCAAAGTCACACAAGTTCAAGGCCAGCTCTGACATTCTTTTTCGAAATTCATGGGTTTTCGCCAGTTGAAAGCCGTGGTGTTTTAACACGTAAAAGGTTAAAAGACACGCTCACACAAAATAAACACCCACAGGAGGATATTTCGTGCCGCACATGTAATGTTTCTCTGCTTCAGACGCTCATTTGCATATTTTTTCACATCGGTTGCAGTCTTCTTTGGATCATCCTATTCTTCCAGACATTAATTTTGGCATCTGGGCGTTTGGGTCTTGGCGTAACAAATATTTAAAAAAGGCCAAAGGTTATAATATTTGGCCTTTTTCGTAATATTTGTTACACTAAGACAGAAAAGTATGCGTAGATCAAATTAAGCAAGTCCGAGTTCAAAATTTTGAAGTTGCTATGAATAAAAACCGACCGGGTCTTTTAATTTCTTTGAACTAAACTCATAATCAAAGAAAAACATATGCTTCCCAACAAAACTTCTATAAAAGTTTTTTGGGACAAACTTGTTAGCATTTTGCTTGTAGGTTGTTTTCGGCTGTTCCGCTGAGGAAGACAACAAAGAGGTAGAGCAGGAGAATGAAAACACCTCAGCAGCTGAAAACACTACTCTAAACACCACCAAAGACGAGGAGGAAGAGGACAGGATGAGCTCATCAAGCAATGACTCCTACGAGTATGTAAAGGTTATTGGCTTTGCTAGCACCGACAAAATGGAGGATATGGGCACTGATTTAAGCGAATTTGTCAAGGAGGTAACTTTGTGCAATCAATTTTTACCATTTAAACAATTACAAAAATAAAGGTGAGGCTAGCACCAGACAACCTTCATTCCTTCTTGCCTGACAATACAGATACACTCACTAAACAGGTGGGCAAACATTCTTCCGCATTGTATCCCCATATGGTGTATGGAGTATTAGTAGCTACTAGTGAACATCACTTAGCCTCAACTTTTATGTTTTTAGATTGATGAATTCAAAGAGAAATCAGCCCTTTTCGACAGTTTTGTTGCTGGTCTCAAAGATGCGAGTGAAGAGCAGTGATAACAACCACTACTATCACAATTCAGTGGTTGAAGAAATACACTTCTTTTTACTTATTATTTCGCTCTCAAACACATGTTATCTGCTGATTGGCTGTGCACAAAAGTAGCTCAAAGGTTTATTTACACTGTCTGCCGCATTCTCTCTAATTATTTCGCCCTTTAATTGTTCATCATTTCTCGTTATACCTGTAAAAAATGCTAAGAGTAGACTTTTAATATTTTTATTTAGTTTCCTTTGTGGGATCCTATTGCGAATTTCTTCTGTTTTCGAACAAATACATCAGTTATTTCCAGTGATTTGGCAGTGATCAGTCCAGCGAATAAAGTAAATTCTTATTTGCTGAGATTGCTGAGATACTTGACTATATAAAGACAATAAAGACACACCCACACACATTAAGCAAACTAGTGACATGGTGAAGTGTTGGCTGTTGGCGGACTCTACTATTGACCAGAGGAGTGAATGTCATCGACACACGCCTCAATTCGTGTCTCTGGATGAGCTTGAGAAGTTGGGAGTGCTCTGCCACCAGGTTATATGATTAAACTTGGCTTTATCTTGCGGTTAACACGAGAAAGACGAACTGTGAGACCGGCAGCTTCTGGTGCAGAATTTAATGCTGAA
>JAKMXJ010014015.1:0-11219 GCA_029339935.1 Anguina tritici
CCCTTTTTATCGTTTTTAGCGTATAATGTTTGCTTAGAACACGTTAAAAGACACTTTTGACAAAATTTCATTTGGGGGGGGGGTATAGTACAGTAGCGCCAGATTATCTACTTTTTTAAATTTAGAAGCTTCGCTGCTGCGATGCAGCAGTTCGTTGGGAGGATAAGTTAAAAGGGCTTTTAAAATTCAACTCTACCCCTGAACATGGCCCACTCCACCCCTGAACATCGGGACAGTATACCTTACCAGTGGTGCAAATTCTTTAAATTTCGCTCTTTTTCCTGGATTTTCAAAAGCTCGTTGTTGCTCTTAGAACGAGAGCTCATAAATTACTCTGAAATCGACAAACGATTTTCTATGAAACTTCTCCAAAGCAAGGGATTTGCTTTTTGTGTATTGCTCCAAATCAAAGAATGAAATGGCTATTTGTTTGTTTTTGAGCAACGTGATTTTCTTTCAGTTTTACTTTTGAACTACATAAGTGATTTCAGTGATCTAAGCCCCTGCGAAGGTTGAGATGCGCACACAATCGTACTTCAGAGTTAATCCGATTAACATTCTTGATTAAAAAGATGCATAGCTCCTTTTGCTATCGTCCCTTCCCCTCCCAATAGAGCCTATTAAATGTGCCTGAGCAGTTCTTTTACAAAGTGGCCCCTTATTATCCCCCTATTATTCTACCCTTTTCGATTTTTTTCCTTGGCCCTCAAGGCTAATCGAATTTTTTTTCGAGTTTTTAGAAACCAAAATGTTTCCCTGCCTACTCAGGTGTGGAGACTCACGATTATGAGGTCAGTTGGATCTTGTGTCAACAAAAATATGGGGGCTCTTACCAAAACATTTCGCTTCGAGGTAAATTGACGCTCCGAAAACCCCCTTCAAAACATTTTGTAGCTAGAAGATTTACAATATACTTGGGTCGATTTATCTTATCAGACCACTATGTCAAGCTCTCAAAGGCTAAATATGGCCAAAGAGCTGTTAAAAAGACGTTATTGGCAATAGTGGAATTAATACTCCCCAAAAACTGTCCTTACAATAAATTATATCCCCTGTTAATAAAAATACGCCCTAGTACTTTTTTGTAAGAGCAACAAACCTTATCTTAGGATTTCATTAACAGGCATTTTTTGTGAATCAATCAAAATAAGATTTATTGCGGAGTCATAACATCAGAAAGTTTAACCATTTAATTTTGTGACAAAAAACTTTTTTGTGTCTAATTTAGCTAAAACCATAAAGAGAAGATGAAACATTTTTGGCATATTTTCCCGTAAATGGCCTAATACTTTATTATTATTATTCTATTATTTTTAAGTATTTTGCAAAATGTTTTTTCGCAAAAAAATTGGGCCAATTTATCCAAAAAAGAAATTCATGGTTTTGGATACCTTGGTCCACCAGGACAATTTTCTGGCAAAAGCACATTGTTTGCAAAAATGCTGAAAACCTGATAGAAACAACACAGAAAAAATATTAGGCATTTGTGGAAAAAGGTTTCACAAGTACTTTGCGTCCTCTTTGTGGATTTAGCTAAATTAGACACAAAACAGTCTCTTGTATGCAAAAAGGTGTTTTTTGTAATTTTTATAGACGAACAAAGTTTTGCGGACAAGAGCACAGGATTATATCTTAAATGAGCCGATGAAAGCCTCAGAAAATCACAACAGCCAAATGTTTAAATGAGTTTAAGTGTTTAACTTCATCAACTTTATATTGCTGCTGCTTCCCACCCAATCGTACTATATGAGCCGTAAAAGAATTGTGTGTGGCTGTCAGCTGTTCTAGCTCATCATTCCTTTAGAAGCTAGGTGGGCGTGTGTGCTTCCTTTAGAAGAAGCTGCCACCAGTTTAATCACTCCACTACTTTGCTCTCTAAAGGAAACAACTGCATTAATCAAGTGGCCAATCCGTAATGGAAAAAGTAGTGATAAAAGTAGTGCTGCAGCTGTTCCTCCATCAGCTAGACCAGTATTCCCTTTAGAAGCAAGTATGTATGTATGAATTCCTTTAGAAGCACTACAATTGGTTGGAAACTAATTCTCCTCACATAATAAATATAGCCAGCTATTCGTGAAGTGAAAAAAGCACACACCTGTTTTTACCTTGCATTCCTGCTGGTCAAATCTTTCTGCAAGATTAGTAGTGACCAACTGACGAGCAGTTTTTAAAAGCTGCTTTCAGAGTCTCTTGAAAACGAGTATACTATCAATAAGACAACCAAACTTAAAGGCTGCAAAGAAAAATAAATACAATAGTCACACGTGGGCTCTAATGGGGAGAGGCATGCTTGATCCCCTTAGTTATTTTTAAAATGTTCGAGATTTGCTTTTCTTTTTTAAACAGCAACAGCATTACCATGCAATCTTCTAAACTGACATTTTTCTTAAAACTATTTGGTTAAAGTGAAATATATGAGTAGTAGGGGGCCCATTATTTTCATGTGTTTCTCCCATACCGCTTGGACGCTTTTAGCAGCGGTCCCCTGGCTATTGCACTCTTTTGGATCACAAAGGTGTCATTAAAATTGATCAAACGTCACTTAATTTGATTCCTTTTTGCTTAAAAGTTTTTTCTGTCTCTTCCTATTCATTGCTATTGCAGACATTTGAATTGCGCATAAACACCTTGATTTTTCCAATAATTTTTTAAATTTTTTCCCTATATAGGGTGGTGCATTTTAAACGGATGAGTAGGGTTGTCGATGTGGAAGATTGCACTTTTGGGCACTTTTAAAAATTTAACTCTAACAACACTCTGTTTTTTCTCTCATTGATACCTTTTTTTAAATTCTACGATACACAAAGGCATATCAAGCGTTGAATTTAGTTCAGAAAATTTCATGCTCATAAGGTATGAAAAGTTGAATTTGACCTCGCCCACGTCGAAAAAGGTTGAGAGCATGAAAATATTCTGAACTAAATTAAACGCATGATATGCCTTTGTGTATCGTAGAATTTAAAAAAAGGTATCAATAGGAGAAAAAACAGAGTGTTGTTAGAGCTAAAATTTAAAAAGCGTCCAAAAGTGCAATGCTCCACGTCGACAACCCTACGGATGAGTACTTTTGGTTATAATCTTTTTTTATTATAATACCACATTTCGACGAGATTTTTTAAGGAAGAGGAGATAATAGGCAATCGACAATTGATTGGTATGCATAGGTGTCTCACTTTCGTTGTTGAAAATTGTGACTTTTGAAAACTGTCTCTTTTCAGATGCATTATTCGCCTGAAGAGAGAGCTAAGTGCTTTGAGTGGTTCATCGAGGAGGGCAATTTATTCTAAAGGCCCTTAGTGGCCAAAATGTTCTGAGGAATGCGAATCAGTAATCTGATTTTCAAAAAGATACTTGATTGCCGAGATACGATCAAAAGTTTGACCAATATTTGACTGTCCACGCGTCTTTCTGAAATTCTCTTTATGGATTCCGAATCCTGAAGACATCTTGCTTATTCGGGGCCCATAGAATAGAAAATTCTAGCAAAAAACCGTCAATATTACATAAGTACATAATTTTCCCAAATAAACCACTATGAACTGTCACACGTCCGATTATGATGGCTCCACGCGAATTAAAACTGAAGTTGCTGCGAATAGGAAGAGAAAGGGTTCTTTAATTGCTTTTACACCCGTCAGTCTTTGATTAATGACTTGACACTTTACTTTTTGACCAAGTGGATAATAATAACTGTAATGCTACACTTGTTAACCATTCAAAATAGGCGCTATCGATTGTAGCTCCTCTAAACCTAAACACTTTTTGCTTCTAAAATTATCTTTTTTATATTAAATTATATAAAATATAATAAAAATGTCGACTGTCTAGTGAATAATAGCGAGAATGGGCTGTATAAGGGGTGGAAGCGAAAAGAATGGGGCTACATTCCAGAGAAGTCAAAATGCCAATAAAAAGAAGACTTTGAGCATACTTTTCCTTACGGGGACCTACCACACAAGGAAACTCTTGTATGCATGTTGCTATTTTTTGCATCCAGAGTGTTCTTGAGTGATTAGTCTCTCAGGTATGGTATCTCAAGCCCAAGCCTCAAAGAAATAGCAAATAGTATGCATACCAGAGTTTCTATTCCGTATTTCCACTAATAGGGCGGCCCCCTAAAATCAAAAAGCGTTATTGTGGCGTTGCTTTTTTGAGACATTTTTTGCTGGTGAGCCCTAAGTATGGTTTACACTAAGATGGAGCTAAGATTCCTGGTACTTGTACACAAAATTTGCCTTAATCCCCAAAGGTAAATTACACTAGCTATGTTCTTCTACTATCTTTTGGTTACTGGAGCTGAGCAAAAAGACTCTTGAAAGGAATTTTAGTCAAGAGTCTTACTTGGAGTCATCTAGCAGGTAAGTCTGTTCGCACGTCTCTAAACCTCCAAGGATTGGAGGCTTGGGGTTGAGATTCTCACACAAACGTACCTGAGACACAAATCACTCGAAAGGGACTTTGGATGCATGAAAAATGCATGCATAGCAGAGTTTCTATATGCGGAACTTTTTTTGAAAAATTAGCTTTTTGGTAAGGAAAACGCCGGAAAAAAACTTCTTTATCGTTTTTAACGTATGAAAGTTACTTAGGAGACGCTAAAACAATACTCACAATTAATAGAAAAAAGGGCCCCAAAGTGCACAAGTGCCACATTCCTAGTTATAATTTGGTATAGATCTCGCTTAAACTCACGAGCGAAAAGTAATCTAAAAACGCAATTCCACAATAAATCTTTTCGATTTTAGAGGGCCGATCTATTAGGGGAAATATGGTATGCGGTGGGTCACAGCAATTAAAGATACAGTCGAGTCCCTATATAGCGGCACTCCTGGCGACCAAATGAAGGTGCTATTATATGGAGGGTAACATTTGTTCGAGGTGCCATTATATGGAGAGCTTTTGAATGAACCATTAATCAACTGCGCTTCTATCGAGGGTGGATTGACGAAAATGAAAAGAAATACAAAATATTCATTTTGAGAGGTATGTTTACCAAAAAGCTGCGTGAAAGGATAAATTAGAAACTGTGGGACAAGCCTTGTGCACCTAATCAATTTTAAAACCGAATTCTCCCGCAAAATTGGCGAAAAAGACCAAGCTGCCGTCATATCCAGGGTGCTGTTATGGGTTGGAATCAAGTCAAGGTGTTGCCATACCGAGGGTAAGTTTTCAATAGTTCCTTTGGCAACCAACCTAATCCTTCTTGAAGTGCCGCTATATTGAGGTGCCGTTATATGGAGACTCGACTGTATGTCCAAGTACCATCTTTTTTTATTTGTTTCCAACAACTTCCAATGGCGAAAGGATCAGATTTTTTTTCACCGGAAACGCTCAACCGCCACCTAAAAAGATGTTTGGGCTTAGGAACGAGTTTTGAGTACAGTTTGGGAACACTCCATATAATACAGTTTATCCAATAAAAAGTTTTAATACATAATATGTCTCGTTCAAAATTTGCTAATAAACTGCTCTTCTTGCCTTATTATCGCAATTTCCTCTTGCAAAAGTTCATATGGAAAAATACCAAATTCAAAAGCACAAAAATTTTAATATTGGTTAATCTTCGCGTTGTGCCTTCAGCAGGTGCTCCATAGCATTCCACTATTGTACATCAAACGCGAAATAGGTAACATTATGCCATTAACTATATAGGCAGCATAACCAAATTCTTGCATTTATCAACTATTCGAATTCCCACTTTTTAACTTTTTCTTTACTTCTTTTTCAAATAAATAATTTATTTTGTAAGATCTGAAATTTTATAAATTTTCCCAAATTTCCTTTTAAAATCAATATTTAACGCTGTTTTTAATTAAATTACTAAGTCCAATGCAAAGTTTTTTTATGTAGGTTGCTCTTCAAACAACTTGGTGTAGTGGGGCATGGAAAGTGTTTGGCAGTTGGTGCCTTCTCGAGAAGCAATCTCTTTTGTAAGTTTCAGTTGATAAATTTCAAGTAAGCCTATTCACCCAGGCGGCACTAAGCAATTCAGAGTCTCGACATTCTGTTAGCTGAAATTATTCTTTTTGCTGTGTCTTTGGAAAATTTTTAGTTAAAATTAATTATAATAATTTGTTTTGGTGAAATTCTTAAACGCTGACACCCGTCTCCACACAACTTTTCCTGACTGTTGGCGTGTAAGCAGTCTAAAGATCAACCTAGATTTTGCTATTTAGCTTTTCCACTTCAATTATGCAGTGGAGACTGTGATTGTGGCCTCTGTTCTCACTCTCTTCATACTTCGTAGGCAGCAACAAAAGAGGACAAAGAAGGCCAAGAATGATCTACCAAAGCTGACGGAAGAAGTAAAAGTCCTTCTCTTTCTTAATTTTAATTTATTTGTTCAGGCTAAAGACGAGATTATTGCTAAATGGCGGGTATTAGTTAGGGGCGGAAATCTGGATTTAGGTAAGCTAATTTTAGCCAGATCCTTTGGTGCCTGAGTTGTCCAATGATCGCAAGGAGGAACAGAGAAGTCTACTCAATGCGAATTTTGTAAATGGGTAAATATTTGCCAAAATACAAATGTAAATAGTTGTGAAACATGCAGATAAACTCTTGGCCGACCACCAAAGCATTCTTATACATACAATAGCGAGCAAAAATAATCGAAACCTATAAGCTTCTGCGAAATCGAATTTAAATTGAGGCGGCCATTTGAGTAGAGTCACATTCTTGTCCTTAAACCATTCTATCACTGCTACCCGCGCCTTCTTCGACGCCCGAGGTTCTTCATTGCCCATCATCAGAATTGAAGCGTGCTGGGGGTAATTGTCCAGTTGGAAAGTTCATCCAGCCGGTATTTTAGCTTCCGCATGAGACAGCGTGTGTTCTTCGATTATCGCTTTGTAGTCAACGGCCATCATCTTGACTTCCACTCGGGTAATCGGACCGACACTATCTCGAGAAAAACACCCTGAGAAGCTGCAGCACTATACATTCCCATCAAAAGCAACCATTTAACCAAAACCATCACAGACCCGCCGCCATGCTTGACTGTTAGAACCTGGTAACGGACATCAAAACGCTTGCCAACCGGCCTTCGAATATATTGGGCACCATCAGAGGAGAAAAGATTGAATTTGTTTTCTCCGCCCCAGAGAACCTTGGCCCAGTCATCCTTTGTCCAGTCCAAGTGCTCCTTTGCAGACGGCGCTCACGCCTCCCTGCTGTCTTCTGAGATGAGTGGCTTCCTCGAGAGACGTCTGGCTAGCAACCCGGCTTCATTGAGACGACGGGGAGCTGTCCATTTGCTAACATCCGGACCCATTTCTTCGCTGACCTTAAATACAATTTGTGTTTGCAGGAGGAGAAACACAAAGACAAAACCTCTGTCATCACGTCTACATCCGTTTTTTGGGATTCGCCCGCGCCCTTCTCACCATTGTTCGATCTTGACGCTTTATAGATTTTTTGGACGGTCGCTTTCTTTCTGCCTTCCTAGCTTCTTTGTTCTTCGAAAACGATTGAAAACCTCCGATACTGTGCTGATGGAAGCACCGAATTGATTGCAAGACAATTGCACGGACGCTATCTCCTCTTTGTGATGAACGCACGATCGCTTGTTTTGAGTCAATCAAAAGTTAATTTTTGACCATTCCTAAAGAATATGAAACAATAGAAGATTGATGAATAAATGAAGTGTTCGATTTCTTTTGCTCGCCTCGAAAAATGAGCTCTCGTCAAAAATGTTATTTCTCATAGCCAAATTACTAAATCGAGAAAACCCAAATATGCTATTTGAAAGAGAAGAAAAAATGGTACAATTTTGCTTGTTGGCATGTCTACTCGAAATTTCAAAAAGATTGCTTATTTTTCAATTTAAATTCGATTTTGCAGAAATTTATAGGTGTTTAATTTTTTTGCTCTGTATCAGTGCCTTCTGACTGATGATTGCAATAGCGTAGGGTCTTTCCTCCATTTTTTGTATAATTACACAAAATGGAAGAAAAGTCTAACAGTACGGCAAGGTTTTGAAATTTTAAATTAATTGCTCTTTTTTACGTAGTTAGATATGTTTTCTCTCGTAATGTTTACTGCTCTGCTATTTCTGATAAATTTTACAAAAAGTGGAATAGACGATTACGCACATATTGCTGTATCAAAACTTTGAACAAAGCTCAGTAGATTTTAGGTTAAAAAAATCAGCTTTTTCCGTATATTTTTTTGTCTTTTCTTTGATAATCATGCTTCTTCCTCTCATCTTCTCAAAAAGATTGCAGTATATATTTTTTACGTATATTTTTTTCATAACCAGATTTCATGTTTACTAAGATCTGTTAAAATTCTATTGCCCCAGTTGTGGTAATTCACCGTTTTAACTATGTTTAATATCAATGAAAAACAAATCGGGGATTTTCCCGACTTTGTTTCTTAGTTTTATTATTACGCTTTATTCGATTTGAGACTATGCCTGATATACCTCCCCCCAATAAGTCTTTTTCCAAAAACGGATTTTAGCATCTCCAAGGTAATTTTTATAGATTAAAAACGATTTTAAAAAAGTGGATATATCAGACTAGATCCCGATTTAATTTTGATTGTTGATCAATAAAAATGATCGACATAGGAAAAGAGATATTGAAATGGCAGTAAATGTGAGTTGAGCCTTTAATATGGTTATTTTGTATAAAAAATGAAAAATGTGCTTCCTTACTGATATTTGCACAGTCCTTATAACCCAGAATGTACATTTCCCTCTATTAAGTTTTGAACATATATTTTAGAAAAATGGGCACGATGGTCACAATTGATGGCAAAAAATACCTCAATCTAGCCGCTTCCAATTTCCTTGGATTTGTGGGGGATAAAAGAATCGAGGTAATTAATAAAGTTTTACTTAGAAAGTCTGAAATTAACCGCTTTTAATTCAGGAAGTGGCAAAAGAGACCATTTTCAAGTACGGCGTTGGATCCTGTGGTCCTCGTGGATTTTATGGAACCGTGGATGTGCATCTGAATTTGGAGAAGGAGCTGGCTGAGTACCTAGGCTGTGAGGAAGCAGTGTTGTACAGCTATGGCTTCGCCACCATTGCTAGTGCCATTCCTGCCTACGCCAAACGAGGCGACATCATCTATGCTGACAAAGGTAGGGTGTGCAATTAAAGGCTTGTATACTCAAAATTTCGCAGCAGATTCTATCAGTGCCAACACCAACCTAAAAGGCATAAACATAACAGCACAGGAGTATTTACAATATACAAAAGTTTACGAAATGCAAACACTATAGCAAATAACAACCGCTTATAACTAAACGCCGAGAACTATTTTAGCCCATTTTGAGTACTGAAGACCGAAACAGATTTTTGCCCTGAATCTCGTGATGATGTTCGTTTGATTTTTTCTAACGAAAACATATCAGAAAGTCGATTTTAACATTTTTAATTAAATTTAACGAACGAATTTCATGAATTTAAGCGAAATCCATTTTTTATTCTACAGCTTGTATTTATGGATTACACAGTTTTGTAGCGGAAACCACGTGCTTTCCGATAAGTGATCATACCCGTGTAAACAAGATTTTTTGTGATGAAAGTTAACATTAAAAATAAGCTCTCATTTTAAAAGGGGAATTTTTCACAAACAAATTGCTATGACTTTTTATGGCACACAGCTACACTCAAACGGCTTAGCTCATTAGAAAGAGCAGACGATTGCGCATTTCTTGGTATTAAAGTTTCCAAATAAGTTGTTTTTTGCAGTTGTTATGCCAAAAAATTACCTTAGCTTTTTAGGTGGTTACTCTGCTTGCTTAAGATTTGACAGGTGAAGGAAGAACTATTGCATGTGTGATGACTTTTTCACATCCCCAGCACTTGGCAAGGGGTTGTGGGAAAAGAAAACGATTTTACTTGGGACTGTTCGCTCATATCGTGAAGGATTGCCTAAAGACTTTGTCAAGGAACATGTTGAAGAATGTAAAGCAAAGTTTATCTATTGCGGGCATGAAAGGTTATTAAAACTTCGAGTAAACAAGAAATAGTCTGTGTTTTTGTATTCAACGTGCTATCAGAATTCTGTATATGATCCAAATGCCAATAAGCCTATCGCCGTGATGGACTACAGCAAACTAAAATGTGGAGCAGATCAACTTGATGACATGATAAAACACCTTGGTTTTTCTCCTATTTCAAGACATTGGCCAGTCAAAATAACTTATTTGCATTTTTGTTAACTAATTGTAAAAATAAAATTGTTTTAGGTGTTCTTGTGGATCATCAATGCAGCAGCTTTGAATGCTTGGGTTATGTATCAAGATCAACAGAAACGCGACAGCTTGAATGCAGGAGACCATCGAAGTTTTCTTTACAACCTCAATGAACAATGGTGGAAGCACAGAAAGAGAAGAATGCTATACATTGGACTAAGGCTCGATATCAAGAAACCGAGGTACTTACGAAGACATTTATTGAAAGTAAATCAGTCATTGTTCGGTGCCGCATATGACAGGCTACCACAGGGAACCATTACAAATGTGAATTTTAATGAATATCTGTAAAATATTTTTAACAACTTTCTAAAATTTTAGATCTGCCTAATAGTCATTTTTAACAAGGTGATTGATGAGAAAACAGTTTGCAAAGGGTGTCAGTAACACTACTGGCATCTGAGACGGACTCACCCCCACCAAGCGAATAATCGTAAACGATTTTCAGTGTCAAATAAAGGGTGCTTTCTTTGTCCTCTAGGTTTAAGGAAAACAATAAACTTTGCATGTAGCAGTTGCGGGAGGCATGTATGTGCTGATCACAAAGTGAAAGGACAGCAAAATCTATGTATTGATTGCACAAGAAACCGCGCGTGATATTTTTGTATTTTGAGTATTATGTTTTTCTACTGTATTTTTTATAAACGAAGCTTATGAGTTTGGTCCCAAAAAGTGCGCAATCGTCTGCTCTTTCTAATGAGCTAAGCCGTTTAAGTGTAGCTGTGCGCCATAAAAAATCACAGCAATTTGTTTGCAAAAATTACTATATTTTTAAATTAGAGCTTGTTTTAATGTTAACTTTCATCACAAAAAATCTTGTTTACACAAGTATGACCAATCATCTGAAATCACGCAGTTTCCGCTACAAAACTATATAATCCATAAATACAAGCTGTAGAATAAAAATTGGCATTTGATTAAATTAATTAATTTCGTTCGTTAAATTAGTTCAAAATAGAGATGTGCATTTGCCTTCATGCGATATCAGCAATGCGATATTTTAAGACAAAAAT
>JAKMXJ010014060.1:0-12444 GCA_029339935.1 Anguina tritici
AGCTGCTACTAGCTTGCACGTCAACGGGTCCATTTCCAGGCGTCTGCAGGGAGAAATGCTTGATAATTTTGAATAAGCTGTGGAGGCGATGAACGACTGAATTGCCTCCAAAGACACCCATTTGTTCTCTATTGGATCTACAAGCTTTCATAAAGATGGAGACAATTATTGATACAGATGGAGATTGTCTTAATGATTAAATTTGGTGAATTATCATGATATCCATCACTTTCAACTCCCTAAAACCAGTGTTCATGTTTTGTAGTCTGCACACTATTCTCTTTTATGCGAAATAAGCGGTTAACCCTCGTGGGAAAGAGGAAGAAGAAAACATTCCACTGGTAGGTCATACTCATATTATACGTCATGAAAATAGCTGTGAAAAAGGAAATTTAAAAAATAAGCAATAATTATGCATCAACCTAATAATAGCAAACAAAAAGAGGGAAATCGTAGATGATTTAACTCATTGCAGCAATTAATTGCCACCTAAAAACATACCACGCAACTACGAGACAGCCAGTCAAAAATCATAAGGCAGTAGTGGACACAACATATAGAGGTCGCCAAATGTCTTCCAATAGCTGTACAGTCTATAAAACAAGAAAGAAACATTAAACTGGGTTTTAAACAAATCCAAACAGCAATTACACAAAATAAAGAGCCTGGTTCATACTTTCAAATTTATAAATCAATCACAGTGGGCTTGAGCGAAAATATTTATTCGTTAGAAATAAATTTGCATGGGAACAAAAATAGAAATGGGTCAACAACAAAGAACAATTAAAGCCAATAATTTTAGCTATCCAACCAGAATGTTCAACGGTCAACTCAATTAAAATCAGTAATTTGCTTTTCATCTAACAAGTTAACTCATAGTAAAAACGGGCAAAGTTTTTTGCGCTCAGTTGCATTCCGGTACGCGCTATTCTGGTGGCTGTACACCATAATTTACGCGGGAGATTGTTACGCGAAGAAAAATTTACGCGCTAGTTTTTTATTAAATATTTTGTTACGCGATCTTTTGTGTGTGAAAGCACTTTCACCAGAAATTTCTTTGAACGAGTATTGGCTCTTTTGCAAGTTCTTTTTTTTGTCAGAAACCACATAATAAACCAAGCTGATTTCTTTTGAAAAAATTTTTTGATGTTAAAGTATGTAATTAGCTTTTTTATGTCATTTAGGGGTTTTACTAGCTCTTTTAAGACTATTTGGGGACATTTCACACCAAATAAATAAGAAATAATAATAAGGAATCGCCACCGCCGGGACTAGACATTTACCCACATATGACCACCAAAAACATGCATTGGAGATTTGTAGATCTGCTCAAGTTCGAATTTTAACGAGGGAAAGTCGTTTCATATTTTCTTGATAAAATTCTGCGCTAGGCCTGGGATGATGTGGAGTGAACGAGGGACAATGTTGCTGATCGGAATCTGCAGAGGAGGCTCTTTTAAGATGGACTTGGTGTTTCTAATGAGCTCAAGTTTTTTTTGACAGTTATCTCGGAGCGGAAGTAGTAGAGATGCTGAAGCCTGCCCTGTGCGATAGAGTAGAGGGCTCGCGCCGAATAGAATTGATTGCTTGGAAAAGTGTCTTTTGGAGCTTGGCACAGCAAGCAGGAATGAGTTGACACAGAACCCATGTGACCGTACAACGCACTGAGAATCTTCGAATCGCCAGTCGCAAACCTAAAGCTCAGAACGCGCATATCAAACGCTATGATATAAAAAAACAACACACTAGATCACCTCTCTTTCCACTTCACCTACATGAATTGAACGAAATAGCAATTGATCAAAAAGCCCTCCTCATATGATACAAGTTGTCGCCACAATCATCAGGGTCAAGGGGAGACACTAACAGAAGGTTATTTGCTGCATTCTTTCGCTTGACGTTGCCATTTCCAATAGCACATTTAGTTGACATGCCACCTTTGTTGGCAAAGAAGAAGAAAAGAGTTTCTGGCAGGGTTTTCCACCGAAGATCAACTTTTTTTAGCTGCAGTCGGAGAAGGCTAGATTCAAGAACCTGCTTCGCATTTTCTAGCCAGATGTACGTCATTTCATTCACTTTGCTTTGCACCCACATTTAGCTCCATTAATAAATCCAGCAGCAGTTTCTGGACTTCATAGCTCGGCCGATTTTTTCATTGTCGTCTTGATTGAGGCTTCCCCAGCGCGATTTTTCTGCCTTTTGCCCAAACCAATATTCATCAGTGATACAAATCTGATATCTTCAGTAATAAGAGAACCTCGTTTTGATGCTCTCATCTTTTCCTCTTTTGCATGCAGTGCTTGATTCTTGTTAGTGGCCTTTGTCTTCCTTGCAATTCTTACTTTCGTGGCGGCTGCTGTAGCTTTTTGAGTCTTCGAAATACGTATCGATTGGCTTTTAGCTTTTTCCACCCTCGTTTCGTGTCTTGTTCTCACCATTGTGCTAATCTAAACAGGTGAAAATTGAGCTAAATTGTCTCAGACCTCTTTTTCCCACAAGGAAAATGGTAAATCTGATGTGAATTAAGCCATACCACTTCTTAATTTTAGGTAGAGGTCATTAACATCAGATTTATTACGTTTCTTGTAGAAGGTGGAGATCTGGGACATGTACGCAATTACAATGTGCGAAATTTGGAAGTGTTCAGTCTTCACCCTGCCATCCATCGACCTGAAAGCGGTCCCTCGATGTTTTTTTATGAATAAAACTAGAGTTACTGAATGGTTATTCAACCTGTCGTTTAATATTAAATGACCGATCAGAGAAAATTAGTCATTAAAACGGACAAAATTTGCAAATAAACTAAGCAAAAGTTTCTATAAAATTATAGCCACTCTAAGTGCTATGTGTTTATTAGAGAACTACGGTAACTTACGAGAACTGGTTTTAAACGGAGACTCTATTTTGCATAATAGAGCCTCTTTTGAAAACAAGATACATTTTTAAAGAATTATTCCAGCTACAGAGAACTTTTATTTTGCAGCAAATTTCTGCCTTTTCTAGCTTTTTTTCAAATTTTGCTACTTTTTGCATAAAATTATTGCAGAAAATAGTTTTGACTATGGTGGTGGGTAGAAATAGCAGTGCATTAGAACTTTGGCGTACTACTTTTTTGTCTTCAACAGTGTTTTATTCGGTTTTTTGCAGTTAGGACCTAAGTCTTATGCGCAAAGTAGGCCAAAATAGGACAGGCTTAAATGAGCATATGAAACCGCCAAAAAATAAGGCAGAGCGGAAGGCAAACATTTATTGCAGTTTTTAGCTAGCTCTCTGGCTTTAAAGGTCCGTAAAAGTAAAAGACGATAGATGTCTAAAATGAAATATTTTTGAACCTAAGCCCGGCAGACACCTAATTCTTTTCAGTTTCGCGTTGGCTAAGTGCTTCCCATCCTGCCTGAGCATATCTACGCGCCTAAACAACCAACTTTAAATTTTCTTTAGCTGTTCTATAAACTGTTCTTACCTCAGCAGTTACATCTGCAGCCGCAGTGATGCCTCGTCCCACAATAATGATGTCGCAACCATCAATCACAATTGCTTGCTCAACCGTTCGCCACTGCTGTCCCAGTCCGTCCTCAGTGCAGCTTAGATTGACACCTGTAAATGGGAAGATTACTCTTCGGCGTTCTCTTATAAATTAAGGTGTAACCTGGAGTCCAATATAAGAAGGAAGGATCAACATGGCATCTCTTCTGACAAATGAATCCACTCACTAGACGGGGGTTTTCGGCGGCTATTCGAACAGTTTCTGCAAATTAATAGCTAACAAATAATTTGTTCTTGCTGTATTCAATAATGTTCTTTGCTGCCTACCTTCGACATATCCCTCCAATTTTGTCAGTGCATTTTCAGTGCTCAGTTCAGCGATTAGCAGACAACCTGCCAGTTTAGATCCCTCTCTACCAATCACCTTAAAAATCGGCAAACAATTAAGCTCTGGTATAATTAAAGAATCGGGCACATCATGTAGGTATCATTTAAAGCGCCTGTCTTTTCATTGATTACTCCAATCTTTCTATGTTTCTCACTTGTTTTTTGTTCAAATTTATCCTTACAATCTCAGTTTTCAGATAAGTGCAAGAAGGTCCAATTTTGTGCTCCAATGCATTCCACGGAATCATTATTTCCAATCAAACATGCTTCCAATCTTTAGCACGTGGGGGGAGGCGATGGACGGAGAATTGGTCACAAGTTTTGTGGTCAAATATTCATTTGGGACAAATTTGTTTTTGGCAAATAATTTTTTCAACCAGCCTTGGCACAAGGCCAATCGGACTTTGGCCAATTCAAGTTATTGCCTTTTTTGCTGCATTGTCAGTGAATCGAAGGTCATTGCCTGTGATGCGACTTTTGACAGCAGGCCGTACTATGACGTTGCCCAGAATTACTCCATACAGCCTGACTGGCCAACATATGATTGGCCAATAATGGTAAGAAATAGAGGTTTAGCCAAAGCCTGACTGACCGAAATTTTGAATTGGCCAAAAACTGATTGGCATTATGTCAAGGCTGTTTGAAAAATTTTCGGTTGAAAGGAACTAGTTTTCCAAAAAAACTATTGGCCAAAAAACTTGTGGTCAACTGCCCCTTGTACAGCAGTCTAAACAAAATTATTTAAAGGGATATACCATTTTTTGCCGTACATGAAAAAAGGCAGCAACCAGCAATGTTTTTGTCTGCCGTAATTTTTTCGCGAGTATTTTTCTAAGTCCAAGCAGGGTGTTCTACCTAACTTTTAAAAGTAATCTAAGGTCATCCACATCACAATCGATAAAAAGTCTGTGAAAAATTAATTGACCCTTTTTAATTGTTTTGCACTGTAGCGCAATGGTATACCCCTTTATTATTCTGTTTTTATGTGTTTTGGCTATTCAGCACGCACGTTGAAGATTTCTAGTGTGCGCTACCCTATCCCGAACCTAAAGCTTCACCTAAGCCGCTTAGTAGTAAGTGCTTTTAAAGATTTTAAATATTTAAAAATGGCACGAGATAACCCGTAAGTATCAATTAGTCACTAATACCCTACAATCTGAGGTGGCTTCGGGGATCATTTTTCAGTAATATTTCGCAAAAAGGAAGTTTATTTGAGAGAGACTTTATTAGAATATTTACGGCATTTGAAATATTAAAACTTTTTTGTGTTGTACACGAGTTTTGGAAGGTGAAATTGGACCTCCTTGCATTTATCTGAAAACTTAGAATATAAAGAAAAATTTATGAAAAAAGTTAGTTATATAACCAAAAAAACACGCGACTTTTACAGACATGAAGTGCACATCTGCTTAACCAAATTCACCAACCGATTTCAAAGCTTCCACAGATGCGGACCCAGCCACTGTATGAACTAAAAGTTCTGGTTCTTAACTTTAGAATTTTGAAATATTTCTCAAAAAAGTTTTTCTCTGTGCTGGCAAGAAGCAGAGTTTTTAAAAGAGCAACAAGCTGGACAATGAAATGATAGACATAATAAAAATAATTTCTTGGGTTCAAATCCATTTCATAGACAAATTTAATTCTGCTATTTAAACAAAGGGTGTCCACATACCAGTCACTAGATCTGCCCACTTAGCTACAGGAAGTGTGCCACCCTGCAGTTGCATTTCCATGGTCTTTCCTGTATCAGCATACTTTCTGAAACACAAATATAATTTATTCGACATAACAAGATGTGAAAAAACCTGTCTTCAAAGATCACAAATTCATGATCGTTGGCCAGCTGATGAAGTTCGGTGAGAAAATTTTGATCAAAATCTTTTATAGAGTCATAGTGAAGTTTGACAGCGCAAATAAAATCCTTGGTTTTTTTTACTAGCTAAATAAAAAAGCGTTTTAATTTTCTTAGAACTAAACAAACTGTTATTTTTGATAAGACTTGACTAAAGTATAGAATGTGTGACACGCCCAAAATCACCCAAAAACAACTTCTAAAGGCATTGAAACAGACAAAAAAGATAAAAAACACGTTTTAGGGCGCGGAAAGCCATTTTTATTTTTAAAAATGCTGACCAAAAAATGCCCAAGAAGCATGATGCCCACCCTATGATCCAAAAATCTACATATGAAATTGTTAACATTACTTATTGTAGTATTTTTTACCAAATATATTGCATTTAAAAAGCCAAAAAACATTTTAAAAAGGAATAGGGCTGTATTGAAACGAGAATTGAACAATAGGGAGCCACTTTTTTATTGTGCGTATCTCAACCCCAAGCTGTAAGAACTCGCCTATCCTTTTTAAACTAGTTTTGTCCTAACCATAAAATAGGAACTTAAGCCTCTAAGCCCCCGCGCCCTGCAGGAACCTTGAAGAGTTGGGGATGCGCGCACAAACTTAACTTTGAGATAAATCCGAGCAAGACTTTTGATCAAAAATGCATCTTAAGAATCTTTTGGCCCAGCTCCTGTTTAAAAAATGGTAGAATACGTTTCAAGGCAAAAACTTAAACTGTTGTCAAACTTTTTTTTTAAAACGGCTTTCCGAGCCCTAAAAACATGTTTCTGACCTTTTAGTGTCTTTAAATGCCTTAGAAGTTGTCTTTGGGTGATTTTGGGCGGGTCACGCATTCTATACTCCTACCTAAGGCTTTCCCATGGCTCACTAAGTAATTACAGTTATGGAAAGTTGATAGTTGCCATCGACATTGTCTTGTATTTTTCTGTAGGATCAATTTTTTATTAAGCTGTATAGTTGTAAAGGATTTTGTAGAGGGTAAAAATTGGGTAGACTCTGTAATTTTCGAACTTGTGCAAAAAGGGTTAAAAAAAGTTATGGACTTTCAATGTTGCAATTTTTGACTTAAATTTAGCGGTTTCACCAAATTTAAGTCAAAATTAGCAATTTTGAAAGCCCATAACTTTTTTTAACCCTCTTTGCACAAGTTTGAAAATTACAGAGTCTATCCAACTTTTTTTAAGCTCAACAAAATGGCGTATTTAGATTTTGAAAAAAAAAGCCACTAGCAAATAGTCAAAAATGGGTAGTTGGTTTCAAATGGTCAAAAAATTAAAATTTGAAAAATCGTCGAAAGATGTCGACTGAGATAAAAAATAAGCTATTAAATGCACTTAACACCTTAATAAAATATCGACCCAACAGCAAAAATACAAAACAATGCTGATGGCAACTACATAAGTGTAAAAAAACAATTGTCTGTACTGTAGTTAAACAATACGGTGTACACAATGAGGCTGAAAAGTGTGACTAGACTGACGCTTCAAATCCATGTAAATTTTGTATCGCAGTTACAGTCATACTATTTCAAGATATCATCTTGAAAGACCAACAAAACTATGCCATCCTACCCGCAATGATGAAGTGATCAAAACACTGACTTTAGTCACCAAAAATCCACATCCCGGAATACATACCCTCTTAAAGATCCAGTCCGGGTACGTGACTCGGGTTCTTAGGTTTCACCCAAGCTGGTCAAAAAGCCATGTTACCCTATCCAAAATGACGTGGTGAACATAGTTTCAAATGACTAAGACAGCAGTTTGCCATTCCCCGTCCCTACACTACCTTGGCACCTAGCCCTTCCCTCCAGATGGATGTCCACTGCCAAAGTTTTTGGAAATCAGCCAGAATGGTCCAGCAAACCACATTTTTCCTCGTCATTCGAAATTTGTTTAGTAGGCCGGAAGAAAGCCACAGAATTCTCAAGTTTTTACCAAAAATTATCGGATGATTGCACATCAAAACGAAAAATTGAAGAATCCTTACAAATTATGGCTCTCCGGAAAATGGCGGATATAAAGGACAAACTTGACGCGTTGCCGGTTTGAGCTGCGAGAATGAATGGAAAAAAGTATATATTGTAAGTAAACAAATAAAATTCGATATGATGATTTATCAAATCTGTTAAAACATTCAGTTGGTCCGGACTCCGAAACAAATATCGCTTGTGAAAAAAAGTTTGGGACAGTCGTCGAGAAAGATCATTATTCGAGTTCGGACTGTTTTGTAGACTCTAGGAATTGCCCATTCCGTATACTACTTATGATATATACTTTTTTTCCATTTAGTCTTAGGTCTCTAAATAGCCTAAGTCTCAAAAAATCGCAACCCTTTGAGAGAATCCCTGGTAGTGGCCGATAGAATAACCTTGGACGAGTTAGATTCGACAATCCCAAATGGCAGATTGCTGTCGGCAATGAAATGCACAATTTTCCTATCCCGAGTCCTCAACTCTCCTATATTATGGTTTAGAAGCCAAGACAGACGTCGTCTAGATGAAATGCTGCCTTTCGGTTTCATAAAGGCTTCCAGTACACTACTTTGCTACTCGGTTTGCTTCTTTTCTTTGACCTCTAGTTCCTTGAGTTGGGCTACTTACAACGGATGTAATGGAAGATGGGTCCGTAGTCGTGCAGTACGTCGATTGCTCAGCTTTAGTAGCGGCTTGTTTTTCTCACACGCATTGCATCCGACCTCCGTTTCCATTTCCGTTTCGACCCTTGAATCTTGATAAATACTGAACCTCCTCATGCGGCGACATTGAGTTTGAGATCCCAGAGAAGCGACATTCTGAAAAAAGAGATATGGGCCCAATAAACAGAAAGAGAAACTGCGAGGGATTAAAGAAATCTATGTAAGAAAATGCTGGAGAAGAATCGAGATTTGGAAAACTCAAAGTATCTTTGAAATACAATAACTCAATGGCGAAAATTCGGCATTTAATTAAATCAAATATTTTGTGCACATAAGACCGCATATGACCGCGAGAAGGTGCTGCGGTCGTGCGATCTTTGGTAACGATGGGGTACGGTCTTGCGTTCGTGAACCTAAAATTCAGTGCGGCCTTTGCGGTCGACCGCAGCTGCACAACCTTATTTAAGAATAGATAGTACCATGTGTCCGTAGTGTGTTTGGTCGTTTTCTACATTGGACGTGTTGTTCATTGGACGTTTTGTCTCTGGACTTTTTGATCTTGCACCAGTAAAAGTGCACTATTTATAAAGAGTATTTGAATTTTGAAAATAAAAAAATTAGAGGCCTAATCTTGCTAAATAGCTTAAAGTTTTGTAGGAAATTTGTTTGACCTTGTAGCCTTAGAGACATTAATATCATAATTGGCAAAATACTTCAAAAAGTGGGGTAAAAAGTGTAGGATCCCATAAGAAAAAACGGGAGAAGAAGTGAGAATTTGGAAAAGTCAAAGTATCTAGAAAATAAATTAACTCATTGGCGCAAATTTGGATCCAGGTGTGGATCAAATCGAGGGGATGACAGATTATCGAGAGTTGACTCTAGCAAAATATATACAAAAAAGAGTGGCCAAAGGGGGCGATCAAAGTGGATCAAGAGGCTGTTTTTTTAAATTTAAAAAGCTGAAAACATACCGACAAGATCTCTTCCGCAGTTTCACAGTCAGCGGCTAAACAAAGATTTGTCTTCTTCTTTTTCATTAATCCCAATAGAAGTCGGTTGAAAAAGTTTTTAGATAGATCGCCATCACGAGCAGAGAGACTCCATTGGAGCGCTGAATTTCCATTAGATGCCTCACAAACAAGTCCACACCTAGGTGGAGCGTTTTTAAGCACTTCCGAACCGCCTACAAGAGAATAATTAGTTGGAAAATTGGACAGTCCATAGTCTACCCATGAAGTCATTTTTCTCATTTGTTGTGACAGTAGTGGAATTAACTTTATTTTCATTTGGATTCTTGAGATGTTTTTGAATTTCAGTCTTTCTCTCTTCGGTTATCTCCCGCTGCTTCACCAAGAAATCCAAAATTTTAGTCATCGAAATCACACTAAAAATAGCTACGATTGAATCTTTATAATTAAATATAATTTAAAAAACCTGTATAAAGTAATGTCTTCAGAGCGAAGTTTATCCATACCACCCTATAAAAAGAATATCACAAATTTTTTTTTCAAAACACACCTGTTCTCGATCAAGCACACACAGAACAGTGTCACACAGTAAGTCAACTTTTCTGAGCTCCTAAAAATAAAAGACTGGTAAGAAAGAGTAATAATTTAACAAAGAAATGAAGATAACCTCAACAGTCTCGAGCACACTAGCCCCTGCAACAGCACGAATATTCGGTGCGTGACACAGTTTCTTGGACCGTTATTTCATCGCGCCACAATTTCGTTGCGGTTGTTATTCCTCGCTACTATAATTTTGTCATTCGGTATGATTTGGCCTAGATCGTGCTTTTTGATCTAATCCAATGTTACTGACTGCTCTGTACATAGTTAATTACACTGACAATTCCCTGTGTAGTCTATTGCTATGTAGTATATTGTTTCACCGCATTTACCCAATAAACTCATATTTAGTTTATATTCTTGTTAATTACCAATCTGTCCAATTTATTTTTTGTTTAACTTGTTTTTAATCAATTCACCGAGTTGGATCATCTCGCTGCAATTTTTCATAATTCCACATGGTTCATGTAGATGTGCACTTGGATCATAGAGGTGTCCATCTGGTCAAAAAAATTTCCACCATCAAGACCACTCAAGTTTTACATATAATAATTAACTCAGGCGAGTTACATAACATATTTCAGATTTGTGTGGTTTAGATGACTGAAAAAATTTAACCAGGTGAATGAGACAGAATATCAAATGTACATCCCCACATTTGGGAGGGGATACATTTGGGTACAGACTTTTTACCTCAATCTTTTGCCAAATTCTTCGTCAAATTTTTTTAACTGTGAAAAGAGTTTAGCGATCCTCGATAACTGGGCACCCCATAGCCGGTCCCGTGGGGTGCCTAGTCATCGGGGTTTGAGTGTACGGTATGAGATTGCAAAAAATCGATATCACGAAATCTCTACTTTGAAATCTTTCCTTTTATGAAGTCACTTTTGTTGGGTCACTCTTTCTTGGACTAACATGTGTCTTATGGGAACCAAACACAATCACATTTTAATAATCTTTTAGGTGTTTTAGCACCTAAACACACATAGAAAACGTGTTAAAGCTTGTTGCTCGACAGAGAATATTAAAAAAAATCGATTTTTGCCCGGGGAACTGGCAGTGGAAGCAGTTTTCATTCTAAAAGTTTCTCTTACCAGACCAAAAATACCCTTTGTATTCTACCGAAGACAGTTCCCATTACAACCACGTTACTCAATGGCCATAAACAAAACTCAAGGTCAAACTCCAGAATTTGCAGGAATTGATTTGACAGACCCTCTGTTTACCCACGGTATGACATTTCCGAGAGCGAGTGCATAGTAATTTTCACGAGTTGCTGCTAGCCCAGAGAAAGATAATAAAGTTCTGCTCCACGCCGATGCTCCATTCTCGCCGACTTTCCCAGTACCGCCGGAAAACAATCGCAAAAAAGAAGAGGATAGAAGAAACACTAAAAATCCAAAGTCCTGAATAATCTCAAGTAATCCAATAAAAAGACCTAAAATTTGCTTCTAATTCTTCCTCTGATGCCGCATTTCCATCCGAAGTCTATTTATGTTGATTTTTGGCAGGTAGCCATCCAAGCTTTGCATGAACAGTTTCCTCTGCCTGGTTAGTATAATTTCTTGAGCGCTGACAGGTTTTTAGTAAATAGTTACAGGCACGAGAGTTCATGGATATCTCTTCCACTTAATGCGCAATTTCGAGAAGTATCTGGGCACTGCTGGTTTGAAGGTCAAGTATCGTGATGCCTCGACCAACTTCGCTCTTACTTCAACAATCATCATTGCGCTTGCGTTTGTGGCTCCTACCTCAATCTCGACTTCATTTGGCATACCCCGAAACTATATGCTTCTTCCAGAGCCTTCTCTGGAGTCTGTGCTAAAATGGTTTTCGACCAATTATATTGGTGAGGAACTATTTTACAAATCAAAATATTCTCTTTTTCTAGGTACAGTCATGCAGCCTCCTCCGTTTCCCGTCTATCTTTGGTTATGCCATGACAGAACACGTACTAAGGAAGATCGAACCAACAATTATGCTGGAGTTGCTCATTGACGTCTGCATGCCCTTTTGGGCATGGATCATCCCTTGGTCGTTCTCTCACCGAATTGATGGAGGTGCAAAACTTTACGAGTTTAGTTACGAAAATAATATGGGTGGAGTTCCTTCAGTTAGCAAGAGAAAGAAATATTTGCAAGTATATGCTAAAATACTGGGCTTAGTTTAGAGTTTTGGTCAAAAGAGCCTTATAGAATACCTGCAGGGGTTAGTACATAAGTTTATTGTGGACCAGTGAAACCAGTTTGTTTGTTGATCACATTGTTGTTTGTTCGATATTATTTTTTGTGCTTATGGTGTAATAAAAGTTAGTTGGATGAATTTTTGTCGAAGACTGATAGATTTTTAGGCAGCTTACGCAAAAAGTCCACTTGGGGTATATGAGCCAACCAAGTGAAATTTTTTCCGTCACTAAAACTAGGGAGCCCGGGGGAAGAGAAACATTACAATACTTTAAAATAGAAGTAAATGAATGATTAATATAAAAATAAGTTTGAATTTTAAACG
>JAKMXJ010014257.1:0-10172 GCA_029339935.1 Anguina tritici
GGTCGATCGACCAGGACGATCGACCTAGTCGAGCGTCCTTGACCACCCATTGTGAGCACATACATCGACCAAGACCTCGACCAGTCGATCAACCTAGACCTAGACCTCGACCTCGACCAGCCATTGTGAGCAGGGGGTTAAATTCCTTTTTGGTTTTGAAGTTCAAAAGTTCAGACAAAACAAATAGTGATCTTTGCAAAACGCTCGTTTTTGAACAATTGTACATCTTGAGATGCTAAAAACACACAATAAAAACCTCACCTGAAAGTGTACGATTGTATTAGCAGGTGCCGATGGACCATCACATATTTTTATTCTGGCCTTCAAAGATCCCTTACACTCACCGTGCTTGGAGAGCTCTGTTAGTGTCCAGTTTAATGTGTTATTTTCCTCGGCCCTTAATATAGTATTTTTCCTATATTACTTTAATCAATAAATGTCAACCATTTAGCATCCGGAATCGAGTTGAACGACACCATTTTACCGCTAATAGGCGTACTGAAAATTATGTTGAGCAGTGTATTATGCGCGGTCGTGCCTTCATTTGTGTTCAAGTTGTAATCTATCCTCAAATCTGTTTGCCCCACATCTGTTTTCCAATAAGCGGTGAAGAAGAGTGGAGGGGTATAACCATCAGCTAAGGTGTATCTGACCAACTGAAAAGCGTTATGTGTGCTACTTACAAAACAAAGGAAACACTGTAACCCTACATCAACGTTGTGAAAAGTGTTGTCTGGTTTCATTTTTTGCTGTTCTGATAGCCAATTTGTGAGTGTTTTTCGTCCGATTAAGAAGGAATATGTGTCACTTGGAGGTTCCAGGGAGCAGGTCGATTGCAGTAGCTGAAAATTACACCAATGATTCAAATAAGATTAAACTTCTCCATATTAACCCCCTCAGGATCGGTCCAACCCGTAATTATTAGAAGATATACGATAATTGCGCAATGAAGACTTTTATATAGCAAAGATATTTGTAGTGAATTATTATTTGGATCTAAATTAACTTAAAATTGGTTCTTCAAATAAAAATACAGATATTTTGTGTAAAAAGTAGAGGTTGGGCCGGGTTTCTGTAAGGGTTTTGGGATATGCTTCAGATCAAAAGCCTCGGCCAGCGTCACGCCCGTACAGATTATTTGACAACAAACCTTTTTATTTGGCGAAATGTCCTTGATCTCACTAGCGTTTTTCAAGCTAAATTTTAAAGGTCCAATTTGTGTGCTCTCATCTAGTAGACGTGGCAGGATGGACATTGGCAGAGAAATCATTACAGTTCCAAAGACTCGAACTATCACCCTGAAAAAAGTCGGTAAATTTTTTCAATATTCTATAAGAATTTTTGACCCTATCCCACAAAAGGAGTTTTTCCTTGGTCTCCCCTGTTGTTGTGATTTCTTCTAAGCAAAACGATATACTCTAAACCGATAAAAAGTGTGTTTTGAGACACTTTCCTACATAATAAGTCGAATCTTTCGAAAAGAAATTTTGACCAAAAATCGACTTTTTGCCTTGGTCCTCCAAGGTAAACAAAGTATATGGGTACTAAAAAGAATAAAAAAGATAGGATTTGAACATTCACATGTAGATTTCCAATGTAAATTTATGAATTGGGACTAACGGAGGCTGGCCTACATTTGGTTAATATTATTTGACCAAGGGCGGGTCATTAACCAAAAATAAAAATAAATAAAATCAGCTGCTCTATAGTATGCCGCTTAGGTTTAGGACCGCTTAGGCTACAAATTAGGCTCAAACCAAGAAGTCAGTAAAGGGTAGGCCGACCCCCGTTAGCCCACTTCACAGATTTATCTTGGAAATAAAGTTATTTTTGTGTAGAATTTCGTAAATAAAGTACCGATAAATAAAATGTTTACCTTGGGGGACCAAGGCAAAAGATCAATTTTTGGTCAAAAAAATTCTAAAAAGTCGACTTTTTGCGTAAGAAAGTGGCCTAAGACACATTTTTATTGTTTTAGCGTATATTACTTGCTTAGAAAACGTCACAACAACAGGGGGGACCAAGGCAAAAAGTCCCCTTTGTGGAATAGGGCCGAATTTTTTACTTTGACATGTCTTCTCCCTTGAATAATGCATGCACATACTCGTTCACAGCCAAAGCAACATGTAGTTTTTGAAGTTTGCTTGAGGTTGTCGGGAAAATATTGGAAGAACCAAGAGTAAGTGGGGAAGAGGAAGAAGGACCAGTAAACAGTGCATCGTTGTTGAAAGAGATGCCAGCTAAGTTGCTTAAGGAGCCCATGGAGCCCTTCCCGTTGTTTACAGAGGCACTCACCGCAGAAATTTTATGTTCTGCTTTCTAAACAATCTGATATTACTTCGATAGAGTTGCGAATAAGGTTGTCGAATTTTTGGGTTGTCATTTGACAACTCTAGTTGAGGATACCAGCCGAGAGAAGTGAAAATAGGTCGCTTATTCTTTTCTGTCTAAAATGGGACAAAAAGAAGTAAATGTGTTACCATAATGACAAGCTTCTAAAATTTCAAATACATTCGTTTTTTGGAAAACCAAAATCAAAGAAAAATGAAAATACAGTATTAAGAAAATGATCCTTTTGCAGAACTACTAAATGCTATTGTGAAGCTGTATCCTCCGAATGTACCGCTTGATATTGTTCCTTGATAGCGCAGTCGAAACTCTTTAAACCGACACCAATCTAAACCAACAACCAAAAGTGTGTCCCCCGGAGTGTAAGTTTAAGGAAGTTCAACTATAGAAAAGAATCAAGTACACTCCAGGGGACAGACTTTTGGGTGTCAACTTAAAAAGGTGCCGGTTTAAAGATTATATGACTTGAATGTATCTATAAATACGTGTCCTATGGATAAAAATTGCTTAGGAAGCTTTTTCGAGCACTAGGACATGTAAGTAGTCCAAATAACCAAAAAGAACCAAATTGCTTATCTTGCGCACTAATTGAGATTTTTTGGTTTCCATACAAAGTAAATGGCGGTCGAGAGATTGAACAGAATGTAAGCTATCACAGGTGAAAGCTAGATAATTTTCATTTTCCCAGTTGGTGCCCGCGCTTTCAAACTCCATTGACCGCGAGAATGCTACTTTAATGGCTCAGTATCTCTGCGCTAGGGTTGTTTAAAGGGAAATTTTCCTGCGTACTCAGGGGTTTCATAAGTCTCAACCCGTTTAGGACCACTTTTCAAGGTATATTTTTTATGTTATCCGATATTTGAGCGCTAAAATTATTTATATATGACTTTTTAAAACTAATTGTATTTTATAAACATTATAGGTTTCCTCGTAGTTAGGACAATCGATAAATTTATCGATTTCTATAAAAATGACCTTGTCCTTCCGTTCATGTGAAAATCGATAAAAAATCAATAAAATTTTTATTGATTTTTATCGGAGTTTATGGATTTTTATAGGTCTTTTCATGACCTCAGATGGGACCTCTTTTTTCTGTCGCTCAGTTATATTTTTTGTAGTGGTTTCTAACCATATTTGAGTCCGAAAGCCTGCCTTTCGGTTCTTTTGGGCATCTTCACTTTAAGTGTTTTTGATTGATTATGAAGTATATGCAGTATAAATGATGCCTTTTCATCTCATTTCCTTTTAAGCTGCTGAAGTTGTCTATGTATCCAAGCTCTGCGAAGTCAAATATATCCGGGTGCCACAAGTTCCATGAAACCAGTCGTTTTGCTCACGAGTATTTTAACGGCGAAGGTGACTCCTACAACGGTGGACGCGGAGGTAGTGGTGGCGGGATCTTACTCTTTTATTTTTTCAGTTCTGCTGTAGAATTAATCTATCTTTTTTCCCATGTGGATCCTCGTGCTACAACTGCGGTAAGCCTGGTCATATGTTCCGTGAATGCACTGAGCCTCGAAGTGGTGGAGACGGGTCAAACTATGGTGGTGGCTAAAAATCGGGAATATTTTCAGTCGATCTCGAAATCTTTGGGTGCGCAACCAAAATCGAAAAAGTGGAATCAGTAAAGCTCTTAGGAGTTAAAAAAAATAAAAAATAACAAAAAATTCCTACTCTGAGATACAAGCTCTCAAGTTTGAGGGGGGGGGCTTACATTAGAGGAAATGCGGTAGATTTAAAAATTTAATTCATTTTTCATTATGGCTGATATTTTAAGTTGCCCGTTTCTAGTTCTTAAAAATTTTCTTTAAGAGCCTGCACTTCCTGCATTTCTTCAACTAAATTTACATCGTATTCAATGACAATTTCTTCAGGCTCCAGGAAATCCATAAAGTCAATCTCAATTTTCCGAGAAGCCTTTTCATGTGCATTTTTGCGTTTCACGGTGGACATATAGAGCCCACAGTACTCACACATCATTTTTTTCGTATTTGCCCGTCATATTGGACAGTACTGATCGAAGGAAATGGGCTCAGGAATGCCACCATTAAGCGCGAGTCCATCGACTAACTCCCGACTCTCCTAATTCAGGTTTTGCACCACTCTCTTGAACTACTAGTGGTCCTGTTGTGTCAGAACACACATGAGATCGGCACAAGGAGGAATGATAGTAAAAAATTTGGAAAGTTTGCACATCGTAACCTCCACAGCACCTGTCTTTTCCACACTTGTGGATGCAACACATTTTGACAATTTTTGGTGGATCCTAAAAATAGGCTGTCATTCTGATGGATTATCCCTTAGGGTATGACGAAGTGTATTTTGGTCTCCCGAACTGCCTGTAGGGTATCATGTTGTTATGAATTGCTCTTTTCTTTTGGCGTAGTATGCAACTTTATGTCTAGGTTGTGGCGCCGTAACTAGGTTTTTATGGAGGAGTGTATTTGATCTGGGGTAGGAAATTACGACTTATGATTCAGAAATAGAGAGTGCTTCTTCTTCAGGTTGATGCTAACTTAACAAGCGAGAAAATAAACAATTGGACGGTAAAAGTACCGCTAAAATTTTTATGGATTTTCAAAATTAATTGTTGTCTGAAATAAGCTTATCTAGATCAGCAAGTTTATCGATTTTCCTCACCATGGGTTTCTTGCCCGTATTTTAATATTTTGACGCAAACATTTTTAGATTTTTTGCTTTAGTCCCCCTATCGTCTTTAGTTTTTGAATTTTCTGAAATTTTCCGAAAATTTTCTATTGTTGTGGGAGATTTTTCGGAAAACTTCCCAGCTACTAATCTTCGGGGAAATTAAAAACTAGTGCACGCAATAAAGAAGCTATTTTTCGAAAATGATCTTACATTTGCAGTCTTTTCTTGACTGTTCAGCATATTGGTTGAAAAGGCAGCAATTGTGGAGGAAGAAGTCGACTGCATTAGTTGGGCATTTGGAGTGTGCGAGCGCGGGCGAGCTCTAGCAATACCTAAACGCAGAAATCAAGAATATCAAATTGTTACCACTAAAACCAATACCACTTCCGACTCCAAATGAGCTACCAGACATTGATTGAGAAAAGTCAAAAGTAGCGGATGGCATTGAGTAGTCTACTTCTGTAAAATAAGAAAAAATATTTATAAAGTAGAGCTAACTAAATTACCAGAAAACTTCTTTCTCAAATGCTCATCTCCGGTCAAAGTAGCCCTCAAGGGTTTGCTGGTGGTGTTCAGACTTTGAGAAAATGGATTCTGAATGTCGGTTGTGGAGGAAGACCATGGGTCCTAAGAAGGTAATTTTGCACATGCAATTGGTTAAGTTGCAAAAGTCACCTTGTCAAAAGTTGAGCTTCTTTGCAATGAAATATGGCCAATAGCACTGCGTAGCTCGTCCACAGAAGCATTGATTTTTGGTTCTGACTCATTGATAGGTTTGATTTGAAGGGCCTTTATTTTGGATGTTTGGAATTCGGCTTCATCGTCCTCTTCTGAATTTAAATATACATAAATAATTATGTTTTGAGAAATACCTGATGAAGAAGTATAAGAAGACCAATCCCTTTCTGGCTTTTTATTTGGTGGTTCTAAGATGGCAGAAGGTATTGTGAACCCTTCAGCATCAACTTGATTTAGCAAGAAACCATTAGCAATCGATGAAGAAATTGGTCGGTCAGCAAGGGGTGGTGGATCAGAACTAGGCATAGGAGGGGGAGCACCTAGACCACTCATAATATTTATAAATGGATCTACTGTTGATAGGCTGGAGTTGCCAAAGGAGTTGGCGAAATTCACAGGCTATAACAGACATCTATTTTCCTTGAGTAAAGGCTTAACCAAAGTTAACAGACTGCACATACCGTCTTTTCATCACTTTTGGAACTACTCGTCGTGCTCCTATTATCTTCTGTTCTGAAAAAAGATTCAGGTGAACAATACAAATAAGAGATAGCCTGTATAAATTACTGTAAATAGTCTTTGTTTTCGCTCATTTGGGTAAGGTCATTAATAGAGTTTTTGGACTTGCGATACCGCCTCAGGAAATTTCCTAAAAAGTTATCTAAAAAAGAAACAACTTAATTTGCGAGCTACCTTTATAACCTAGAGATATGTTGTCGCCGGCATTTGAAGCACCATCATTGTAGCTGGCTGAGAAGTCAGTTGTGTTATCACTCGTGCTGGTTGGCAAGTTTTGTGTTGGCAAGTTTGACTGTGAAGCAGAGTGTTTTTTCCTCCTAAATTTAGAAGTCAAGCTCCATATCTCAAGCAAATCAGTCCAACCATTGAGTAATCCTTTGTCGCCCTAGCCAGGACGAAAATTGTGGTACGTAGGAGGAATGGGCAGCAGCACTATTAGCGGAGACAGGGAAATTGGCAGGGCCCAGCCCTGATTCAGAGTCACTCTCGCCAGATTTCTAAACAGTTGAAGCTTACTTTTTTCAAATAAAGTCAAAGGTTCACAAAATTGTACTGAATCTGATCCATGAGCGTTGTGCACGGAACTAGTCCAAGCTTGATCAATTCCTAAAAGATCATTCACAGTAGGAATGACGTTCTCAATTGGATTAGGGCAAGAGACAACAGCGGAAGAGTTGGAAGAAGACGGTTGAGAGAGTGAGCCGCCTCCAGACAATGAAGGCAAGCCATCCAAATCAGCAGGTAATTCATCTGCCTCTGTCCATTTTATTGGCTCTAAAATATCAAGAAATGAAAGAAAAAACAAGCAAAGTACTACTTGGCTTTTCTCTGCCAGTGCCTCTCTCCTCAACAAAACGAAACATTATGTTTTCTACATTGAACCTCTCCAAATTTTGACGGAAGTCAGTGGTCACCTGCATGTGGAGTGGTTTTAGAAAATCAACAAAGATGCAAGCAAACACCTGTGAAATGGCACTGTGAGAATCATCCAAGCTTCTAGCCAAATGGGCAAAAAACTTTTGTATTTGAAGAAGGTGAGCGTGGTCATGGACTGCAGAAATTGGGATATTGGTTAAAAAGGCATGGTAGAAGCGATACCTTGAAAGGCACTAGCTGCCTTGAGCATCTTGTCTTCAAAAGTGTCTCGCACTTGGTTGTACTTCTCCACATAGCTTTTGTATTCTTCGTGTGCTTTTATTAGCTTATTCTTGGCCTGAAAATTGGGTATAGCGCGGTGTTTTCAATGTACAATCAGCAAGAGAAACCTTCAAGAATTCTTTAGCCGATTCTTTTGTATTCCCCAATTCACTTTTCAAATTGGCCACTTCCGTACATCGCTGAGTGTACGTTTCTTTGGCCTAAACACCTGCTTTTACAGTCAAAGCAATTGGAAGTGCAAATAAGACCTTCTGCAAACACGTGGTAGTGGTTTGCATGAGATTGACTGCATCTAAAACATCGTATTCCTTGACTCTCTTTCTCGACTTCACCAGATCATCGTGGTATTTAATGATTTCCTTGGACAGCTCAGTCAAATTTTTTAGCACAGAGGTTTGGATCTCTGAACACATAAAAGCCATTATTAACGTCGTGGGTCAGAAATTAAAAACTATTTTACCTGACCACAATTCAAGGGTCCCTTTGGTTAACCTCCAGGACTCCATAAAAGCTCCGTTTGCGGACACATAATTACCAACCTGAAGTAACTTTTAAGAATCAATGATACCTCGCAAGATAGCATTACCCTGTTGATGCTCTTATTTAGAGATTTGAGCATTTCATCTTCCATGCTTATCCTCTCTTTTACAAAAGTGCCGATTTCCTGGACAGTATCCTCCCCTTTTTTCAGATTTTCATATAGTACATGATAACCAATATGTCTTTCTCCCTAGAAAAATGAAGTATTAGACGGTGAATAATTTAAAAAAGACACATACCCAAAAGTGCTCCCCATACTGTAAGAGCATGACAGCGTACAAAAAATACTTTTTCTAAAAAAAAAGTTCGCGGTTATTACAAAAAGGAATATAGACAAAGATATTTAAGGCCGATTTTCACAAAGAAGAAAAATTGTTACTCCCAGAACGAGGATACCCAAATTAGCCGGTAATAATCAATCAACAGCAGAAAATTTGGAGCCGGCAGAAAACGAAGGATCCCTTTCTCTCTTTTCCTTTCCTAAACGATAATGATCGCCGCCTCAGCACTAACCAGCCCGTTGTTCATGCTGGACTATAAGCGCGGAAAAGGAATTAGAGTGTGAAAGGTTGAGAGATAGCACAGGCCAAACAAACCCAAAGATTGCTGCAGAGCGCAAAAGGACTAGAGAGAAGGCCTCGAGAGAAATAACGCGGTCGAAAGTTCAAGTAAATACATCGTTAAAGTTCTGAAAAAGGAAAGGTGACAAAATATCTTTATAATCTCACTTCTCCACTCTAACAACAACAAGGATTGACATGGAGGACCAAAAATCGAATAATAAATAAAACACTTTTGCTAAATCAAATTTCCGCATAACGCGCAGAGATTTTTTTGACAAAGTTGGCGCTACTTTCAAAACCCTATTTGGAATGAGACAACGTAATTTAGCTCACAATTGTAGCTAAATTGCACTTATGTGATGACGGTGGTAGTGGTGTGAAGAAACCCCAAATAAGTGCCACCCGCCATTCACGCTCACTTTTTTCTGCTTTTAGAGTATTGTCCCGAAGTCTCACTAGTTTTGTTGATGTGGAGCACAGGACTACCAGTCAAACTCTCCTAGATAATCAAAGTATAATTCATAAACTAGGAGAAAAACCCAATAAAAGTAATGGCACAATCTTCTAAACAATAAATCATTCCTCCTCGACTCATATTTCATACCCACCAAATCATCAGACAAGCGATGGGTAGCAAAATGTTTACGACTAACCTTTTGAGATTTTCGAAGAAGAATTGGGTCTTACGAAGTAAAATAGATCGTAGTAAAATAGATCTTACGAAGTAAGCCAAAATCGCCTTTCAGTAATGTCTAAGGTGATTTTAGGCAGTAAAAAGGGAACTTATTGACTAGATTTTACTTATCCCCTCAGCGCGGGGTCATTTTTGAGGGTTCCAAGGCAACTCTGACCACTCTTTTTTCGTAATTCTGGCCCTTGTTAAGAAGCGATGTTTATTTGATTCTTAAAAAAATCTTGGCGCTATTTCGATATACCTACTCCCACCCCTCCCCTACCCCAAATGGACTTTTGTAAAAAATGTTTAGATAGTACTTTTTATCGACTATATCGCATTTAAAAGGCCAAAATAACGATTTTAAATAGGAATAAGGGTTATATTGGGAGGGAAAAGGGATAATAGAGGGCCACTTTTTGTTCGAGAGCCCACTGGTAAAAAAGGAAGATGCTGAACATGGCTTTCTATACTGGGGCCCACTGCATATAGGAACTCTGGTATGCATGCTTTTTCATGCGTCCATAGTCACCTTCGAGTGATTTATGCCTCAGGTATATTTGAGTGCGCATCTCAACTCCTGCGGGGGCTTGGAGGCGTGAGGGAAAAAGTTCGATGGTCTCTGCGATTTTCACAAATTTTTGTAAAGAAGGTAGAAAAATATGGGCTTTCAAAGTTGCAAATTTGAATTAATGGTAAGTCCAAAAATAGTCAAAAACATCAAAATTTGGACGCTACTGTACTATACAGACCCCCCCCCCCAAATGAGATTTTTTCAAAAGTTTTTTTTAACGTGTTCTAAGGAAACAATATACGATAAAAAAGGTGTCTTAAGACACTTTGCCACACAAAAAACCGATTTTTTGGAAAAAAAATTTTGGCCAAAAATTGACTTTTGGCTTGGTCCCCCGAGGTAAACACCATATTTGGAGGCACTTAACCATGTTTTCTTCACTGGAACAAGGCAAAAAGAGTCTCTAATG
>JAKMXJ010014285.1:0-10240 GCA_029339935.1 Anguina tritici
TGTTTTGTTAAAGACGAGATGCAAATTTTATAAAATTGGCTATGTGTTCTCGCCCAACTGCCTTCGGCCAAATGTCTTTCGGCCAACTGTCTTTCGGCCAAGTGTCTTTCGGCCAATTGGCGTCGGCCAAGTGTCTTCGTCCAAGTGTCTTTCGGCCAAGTGTTCAGGAACCGTTCACAATATCTTATTTTTTAACTTGAAGTCTATCTAAAATTAGGTTGTCTACATTTCAATACAAACTTTTCAATGCACTTTAATTTCACCTTAGAAGTACTGCGTATTTCCAGCCTTACTCCCCATTGCCCTCTGAAAACACCATCAACAAAGCCTCCACAAGCAAGCACAAAGATCCATCCGCCACCATCAAAGATGTCTTCAACTCAATGTCCAACTTTAAATAAGCATTTCCCACTTTTTAAGTTTTCTTCTGAACTACATTCTCTCAAATACCTCCATTACTCATTGTGTATGCAGTCGGATCCATTTTTATTTAGATTTCAGGGTTCGAAATTAAATTTGGTACGCATTATCATTTTTTCTTAAAGCCTCAGACATACTCCCGTGTAACACAAATCGCATAACAGATTTTAAAATGTTTCCAGACCTACATTTTCTTTTATTTCTAGACATTTTATACTCAGAATGTTCGCTAGAACCTGGCAAACATTTTGAGTATAACAACTTCTAGGTTATATATACAAAGGTGTGTGAAACTTGCAAAAGTAAGTCGTGTAAAAGCATGTCACGCGAGTCGCTTAACACGCTGGTATGCTACTTACTTTTGCTAACTTCCATAAATTTTTATGTGAAATGTAGAAGTTATTAAC
Organism: Anguina tritici; assembly: GCA_029339935.1. Taxonomy (NCBI): domain Eukaryota; kingdom Metazoa; phylum Nematoda; class Chromadorea; order Rhabditida; family Anguinidae; genus Anguina; species Anguina tritici. The sequence continues at coordinate 828 of JAKMXJ010014285.1, forward strand.
TCAATATGTTTGCCAGATTCCAGCGACTCGTGTTACGCCGGAGTATGCCTATAGCCTACGAAAAACGCAGGAATTGTTGTTTGTGCCTCTTCATTTTCTTTATTTTGGTTGTTATATTACCATTTTTACACCTCTTGTATTTCTGTATATTTACAATAAAGTCTTTTTGGTTGAGAAAAATAGAGACAGGAAAAGTATAATTTACAACAGGTGTGGTGAGCAAAGTGGTTGAGCTTCCAAAGGGTTAAAAGGCGTCACTAGATTGTTTTTCGGATAAGTAATACAATGTGTCCATGGCCTAGTTTTTACGTGATCACCTTGTGGGGTTTTTCATTTTAGTCTGGGAGGTGGTTATTGTTATAAAAACCATGGTCGTTTTATCTAGCTTATTTTTCTATTTTACAATAAAAATGTTCACTGCAGGGTGGTGACTTAAACCAATACCGCGCATATGGAATTTCTTTTAAAATAAAGACGTAAAAAATCCTTGGCTACACTCAAGAAATAAACGAACACAACTGTAAAGGCATAAAGTAGCGTGCTAAGAGCATTACATAAACTAAAGGCGAAGGAAATTCGAATACTATATTCAGAATACACAAGTTTGAAAACCCAAAAAAACTTATTCCAACGAAGCTCAGTCAAAATTTGTAGAAGACATGCTGATTTTTCAGTAATTTACTTTAGTACCTTACATGGCCTTTTTGCAAAAATAGTATATTGAAATATAAAGCAAAGAAAATGGCTCTAAGAATTTTCAACCTTATTTAAAACACAAAACAACTTTCTTGCGAAAAATGGACAAAAATTGTTTGAAAACAAGCAACTTTAAAAACAATAGGAAACACGTTCTTAGTTGTCGGAAGACACTTTTAAGTTATAAGCTTATAAACGTTTAAGCACAAACAAAATTTACATTCCTAAACCTTTTTTTGCACATTATTTATCCTAAGCCTGAGCTCTATGTGCACTCGCGAAGGAGAAAAAATTCATGCTTTGGTTCCCCAAGCTGATTTTTTTCAATTTTTTTCTTCTAATAATCTCAAAAAACAGTTGTTTACATTTCTGCGACAAAAAATGTTATCTTGTTTTTGACAGCTGTAGTTTTTTTTATTTATGTCATGTAGGGCTATCGACTTTATCCTAATATTCTGCCATGTCCCCCAGGGTCATTTTTCCTAAATATTTTTTTTCTTATAAAGCTATATGCACATTGAGAAACTCTGCAAAGCTCCTGATGGGTATCATTGGGTTTGCATAAGAAAGCAAAAATATTGTTCCAGGAAAACTATTCGAGCTAATTCATTTTTTGTGAGAAGTAAATCAGATACAAACAATCTTATTGCAGGTATGCTGTGGGGTATGCATGTGAGTGTGTGCTCTCACAGGTATGCTTGTGCGCGCATCTAAACCCTCCAAGCCCCTGCACGCACAGAAATGCTTGTGAGATTAATCCGAGCAATACTTTTGAAAAATAATGAATTTATAGATTCCTTTTGCCATGTGGGCTAGTTATTTCCTATCTTGTACTCTTTTATGATTTCACTAACTGTGCAGGTGGGATATGTGCAGAAAGAAGAGCAAGGAACGGATCAATGTGCTCATCTGCGCTATTATGTCCGGGACAGAAAAACTTTCGGTGGTAGTTATTGGAAGATCAAGGCCGAGATCTTTCAAAAATAATAAAGGGACTGTAGAATACGAAGTCAAAACATAAGCTTGGATGACAGATATTATAGCATTAAAATATTCGTAATTTGACAAAAGTATTTTGTAGACTTGATTTGATTTATTAATTGCACAAATAATGGTTAAACATAATATAGCCGATGAACCAGAGCGTTATACGGAATCTGAAAGTCCATTACAGGCAGCTTCTTCGTCGGCGTATTAGTGAAATCGAAGAAGGCGAAGAATACAAGCTTGGACATACCGAACTCTTCGACGCTTGCATAGATCTGCAACAGTCTGGAGGAATTGATTCCCAGGTCATAATGCAGGACTTTCTTGGTGTCGACTACATATCGATAACATGTAGGCTTTTAGTCAAAGTTTTTATGTGGTTTAATATTAGGTTGATACATAATCATTGCGCCTTTTTCATTTCTGTTTGCATGACTCATATCGGCTTATGACCTACCAACGGAAAGCTCGCTTCTTGCTGTTACCAAAAAGTGGTTAACTATTTATTTGTGATAAAAGAAAATAGTCTGCAAAAAGGAGCGCGTGCCAGGCAAATCAATTGGTTCAATCGGAATCTTTTCCTGTAGTTTCTTTAAATTATGTAAACAGTGTTCTGCCCAGTTTTAAAAGTTAGGAAGAACGGTGTAATTTAAAAACTACTAACAAAGCTACAAGAACCAGAAACATGCCTGGTACGCGCCTTTTTCGTTTGAGCCGGAGTGCTATGCCTTTAAGGAAATAAAAATAAAAATTCCAGGTCTGGAAACATTTTAAAGTTTGTTACGCGACTCGTGCTACGCCGGAGTAATATTATGTATGCCTGCAGCATATATAGTAATACAAATAAATATGGTAACCCTTTTTCAAGTACAAGATAAAGGTTAAATAATTTAAAATAAGTCTTACCTAAGATTCAAAAAAGCGCCTTTGCCAAAAATGATATGGCGTTGCGCTACGTCCGTCTTTCCCTGTGATTAAGTTATTATATTTAAATTTTGTGCACGCAATAATTATCTTAACAATAATGACGTCCTCCTACTTAATGATAACAATTTATAGAGCTAGATAGCAATGAGCAGTTAGCAATGGACTATATTCGTCCCCTTACAACAGAGTAAACCCATTTTAATTTTGAGAAAAATATAATTAACCTGTTTTTTTCAGAATGTTGGATCTGTGTTTGACTTTAGACCCTAGCTTTTGTGACTTAGAGAATTTGTCTTTCCTAGAGTCCAGCGGAGAATTTGTCTACTTATTGGGCATGTGCTTCTGTTCCAATGGTATATCTATTGTAGTACTTGTTTGTTAACTATAATTGAGTCGGTGTTCAGATGTGAAAGGCATCAAAGCCTTCTCCACTTCCCGTCTTTGGTTTACCTATCGCAGGAATTTTGCGGCTATTGGTTGGTCTTTTGATAAGTTTCACAAAAATTAAAGATAAATTATTATTCTCATAAATATTTGAACTGAAATTTCTAGCCATTCAGAAGCAGGAGTGATCTCGCGCCAATGTTTTATCATTTAAAATTGTAGGTGGGACTGGCCCGACCAGTGACAAGGGCTGGGGTTGCATGCTTCGGTGTGGTCAGATGCTGCTGGCCCAGGCCCTTTCAGTCATCCATCTTGGCAGAAACTGGCAATGGCAGCTCAGTAGTGAAGACATGAACTACCGCAGGTTGCTGGCTATGTTTCAGGACAACAGGGACTCCCTCTTTTCCATACATCAAATTGGTGGGCTGATTCATTTTCTAAAGTTTTAGTTGAAAACTTTTTGTTTTTAAGCTCAAATGGGTGTTTCTGAAGGGAAAGCTTTGGGTGAATGGCTGGGTCCCAACACCATAGCTCAGGTGCTCAAGAAACTGGTGGTTTATGATGATTGGTAAACAGCTGTTATTAATCAAAGCATGATTTGTGACTAAATGAATATGGGTGTTTAGGACTTCACTTGCTGTGCACGTTGCCTTAGACAATATTTTGATTTCGGAAGATGTGAGGATTATGGCTGCTCAGCCGGATTTAGACTTTGCAGCAGCGCACGACGAGGTGGGCTTATTTTTTTAGAGAAACTAGGTATTCTATTCCTGTTTTTGACTACAACTACCTCTAAATTTATCTAGAAGCAACCTAATCGGCCTCAGCCATAGATTTTAGTCGAACTTTTAGTATTTAGGAGTCTTAGAAATGCTTGCTACTAACATCGTAGAGTTTTGCCTTATCCCAAAATAAGTAAAATAAACTAAAGAACAAAGTATGGTATTTTCGTACTTATTATATGTCCTACTTGCTTTGTACATCCATTTCTAATCTGCATGAAATTTCGCTTGAATAGAATTTATAAATTACTAAAATATTTTTAAAGGAACACCTCAGTGGTGATGAAAACAAAGACTTGGAAGAAAAGACTAAACCAAGCAGCAAGTGGAACCGTCCCCTCCTGATCATTGTGCCTCTCCGACTAGGACTTACAGTCATCAACAAGTGCTATTTAAAGCCTATTCAGGAGTTCTTCAAGTTGCCTCAATGTGCCGGTAAATCACTCATTTTCAGTATTTACCTGCAGCCTTACCCACATTTAGGTATTCTCGGAGGCCGTCCCAACCATGCGGTCTATTTCTACGGCAATGCTGGAGACAAAGTAGCTATATTTTCAACAATTAATTTTAATTACCCTCATTTCTTAGCTGCTGTACCTAGACCCGCACACTTGCCAGGAGACAGTGGAGCTGAAGAACACAAGGACAATGAACACAAGGAGTGCACCCGAGAACGCACACTTGCAGCCAACACCTTCATCTCCCAGATCCGGCTGTGAGAGCCAGATGGAATTTGTGTGCACTCAAGTGGACCATCTTGATAACAATAGTTTTGTGAAAAATTCTACTCCACCAGTTACTATTTCTTGCTCTTCGACCACTGAAAATTTGCTGCTGGATGCAGAGGATGAAGTCATTTCTGCAAATGGTAGGTTTTTTTTAGATGTTAATTTTTCGAAAATTTCTGAACGTCTAATAGGTACATATTTATCTAACTATTTGGCCGACCAAAAGTTCGTTTATGACCTTTGTCACCTAGTCATACTTTTAGACCTTTTACCTCAGCCACATTACTATCTTAATACTCTATGTTTTAGGAGCAGATGCATTGGTTGATGTGGAAGAGTCTTCTTTTTCATCTTCTGCTGGGGGCTTGCTCTCCTTCTCCAATTCCTCATCCCTGTCCGCCTCCAACAGGAACTCACCCAGCTCTCTGGCTGTGTCCTCAGACACTTCTATAACCATGGATAGTCTAGACACCCTGGTTTGTATGACCACCTCCACTCACACTGCCATCAATGAGGGGGATGCGCCGGCAGGAGAGAACACATCAGTAAACCCCACCCAAAGCGCCTATCCAGACTTGCTACAGGCTGATCCAGACAGCTTTATTGAGGGGGACTGCCAGAGCCCCAGTATTTCCTACATCCAAAGTGGTCCAATGGAGGTTGCCCAAGAAGCTAGACCAAATGACGAACTGTCGTTAAACAATGGAGCTGACAAGTGTGAAGACTTGTTTGACGACTCCACCTACCACTGTCCCTACCTGCTCAACATGGACTTCAATGCACTCGACCCCTCTCTGGCTTTGGCGTTTGTGTGCAACTGTGAAGATGACTACAATGACCTGTTGGAAAGACTTAATGTGGGTTCTTTTGCAACTTTTTCATCGATTTTAAGGGTTTTTCTTCAAATATCCTCAAAAAGGGGGTTTCAACCATTTATAAGCAAATTTTATACACTAAGAACAATAAAAACCTTGTTTTCCATACTTTTTCCTGTCAAAAATTGGGTGTTAACTGGTTCTAACGGGGGTCGGCCGAGACCGAGCATGAGCCAGGCTTGCCAGTCCACAAGGTAATTTAGATAGTTACTGAATGTTAAGCTTGGGCTCAGCTTAGACCGACCCCCTTTAGCTCCACTATTATCTTTGATCTTTATTACCGTTCTCGACTCAATATACCGTATTTTTGCTAAAATAGCCCCGGGGCTAGTTTTTCAACTATTTCTTGGCCTTTCTTGCTTTTTCTCATTTTTCAGCTTCTGGGCTCTTCCACCAAAAACCAAATCGATACTTGAGGACACAATATTTTTTTCGTGCTTTTTTTGTTCCATAGCCCTTTTTCCAGGCGCACGATATTCGGCTAGTCATCAAAAACATTTTCGCTATGCAGAACTGCTAAAACCCCCCTCAAATCCCAAAACACCCCCGAAAAATCACATTTTTCAATTGTTCACCCCCAAAACATCGAAAGTCAAAAATCGGGCTCCTTTACTCCACTTAACTCAGCTAAAAATAATAAAATCAGCTCAAAGTCATAATCAGAACATATGAAAAACAAACTGAAGAATAAAAAATTGTATGATTTTAGACATCAGTGATAAATGCCTCTTCCCCACCACTATTTGAAATTTTGGAGAGTCGGCCAAAGGGATGGCCGAAGTTTGTGCCATACGTGGGGCATGATGACTCACTCAAACTTAAAGGTTTTCATCTATAAATACAATGTGAAAAATGTTTTATTTTTAAGAGTTCGACGACTTTGGTGATCCACAGTTCGACAGTGATGACCAGTTTGAAATTTTGGAATAGTTCTTTGTAAATATTTAGAAACTTTCCTACACTATCTTTAATAATTGTATTTTGTATATTTGACGAAAGGCAAGTGAAAATGGATTGTGTAAAATTTTCAGTATGTTTGTGTTAATAAAGTTTTATCGACATGGATCTTATCACACAAAAGCAGGTGTCTAAACAAGTTATTTATTTACGAGCTTCGCAAAACCCATTCTCAACTAAGGCGATTTCAGTCTAGGCTACAGCCCGCAAATGGCAGATTCGAGGGTTGGGCGCCGAGGATTTCACTCTTATGACTCGGCAAGAGGTAGTTGTTATTCCTCTTAATTATTTGATTTTTTCAACCAATCACAAAAATAAATTGTGCCGACAGTCTTGAGGTAAAAATTGGGCTTTTTCAAACATCTCAATTCTTTCAATTTCTCCCAGTTGTGCATTGGTTCCACACGCTTTGTGGATAGGGTTAGCGACTCTTTCCACTCACTCCAGTTTCCAAGTCGAAAAGTTCGCCTTTAGACTCGACATTTCCGATTTTTAGCAAGGTACTTATTTACATACTTCGGACACATTAATGTAAAGTAAAGTCTGGTCTTTATTAATGGGAAATGGAGTCGTATACGTCTATTTCTCGCACAAATTTCTCGCACGACAATTATTAATTATTGCCATTTTTGACAATTCGCTATAGCTTTTGTCGCCCGACAATTGTCAGTTTTTGAAATATTTGTCGCCCGACTGCTGTACTAAGTCTCGTGATAAAACGTTTTCCTAAGAAACATATGAAAAACGAGAGTTTCAGTGCATGAAGTTTGCAATAAAGTAAAATAAAGGTACCGTAAAATAAAGTAAAATAAAGGTACCGTAAAATAAAGCCCAGTGGGACTTTATTAGAGATTGGCCGGGATTTTTTGCCTTGGTCCCTCCTTTTATTATTATTTTTGCATATGCAAAAATAATTTTTCTAGATAATTCCACCTCATAGCACGGCAATTCTGTTCTTAATTCAACAAAATGAATTGTAAAAATGTAAAATAAAAATAAACAAAGGGAGGACCAAGGCAAAAACCCCCGAATTAAGGAATATGGCCGATTGCATAGTAAGCATAGTAAAATTTTAAGAAAGGGATTGCGGCAATATTTTTTTCAGTGTTTTCGTTCAGTTCATTATTTCGGGCAATAATTTTATGCATTCGCTATATTTCTCGCTGCTAAAATGCCGAGCAAATCAGGTTGAAACGCCCTTTTCACAATTCAGGAAACATTTTGAGGAAACATTCATTACTAAGATGAAAATATCAAAAAATTTCCAGGTTATCCAAAAGTTCACCAGTACCAGAATTACTACAAGAACAGCTACCAGCGTCAACCCCATCACAATCACCACCCCCGAGTGCAATATCTAGCTTTGTCTGTAGATGGGGAGATTCACAAGCAAGAACTCCCACATTTCCCCCACCACCATCACCAGCCTTACCACCAAAAACAGAAGCAGCCCCGTTTGCCCTACCACCGTCCAGTATACCAGCATAGCCAAATTTTTAGTGGAAATAGTCCAAGACATAGTCATTCCCCCCACTTCAATAGCCACCACCAGGAGCACCAATATCCACCTCCAAAAAGAGCTTATTTGAGTCCGTCCAGTTGGAACCAGGAGGACGACCAGATAAATCTGCACAAAAAACTCAGACGAAGCAATTCAATCTCACTTGAAGCTAGACATGATTCAGTCCACAAGCATCACTATTACCGCAGTAGTAAAAGCGAGGAGCGCCAGAGGCATGCCTTTTCCCCCAAGTTTTCTCAGCAGTTGAACCAAAGAAAGAGTCACTACAACAAGTCCAGAAGCAATGATTCAGACACTGATGGAGAACACCCAGAAAGACCTCGCAACTGGAGAATCAAGACACTGTTCAGTGGCAAAATCAAAGAGGACTCTGAACTAGGGTCATACAGACCTCAGGCCAGGGGACAGTTCCCCATGACTGGCATTGTTAAGAGCAACTTCAACAAGTGGAACAACCAAACCCTGGACAGAAGAAGGCAGAGAAAGAAAAAAGAGCGCTCTTGTTTAGTGAATTTGAGTGAGAGCTCGTCTTCTGACTCTTCTAGCAGTAGTGAAGAAGAGGAAAAGTATGAGGACTGGGTGGTGGACCGGCAACAGAACAAGGTGGAAACCATAGAAGACGATGACGACGACGAGCTCATAGACGACATATTGGTGAAAGTGGACGAAGATACTAATTCTGAATGTGTAGAAATCGCTTCCTCGTCCATTTGCATTGTCTATGAAGGATCTACTGCCAATTGACTCATTGATTATAGGCAAAATTGAACAGGGGTTTTAGTTGTGACTTATGTACCTTTCAAGCCTTATACAAGATGCTTTGCAATCTTGTTTTTCTTTTACAAGATTTGGGCCCTTTTGATCATATATTCGCGTGTTGGCTTTGCACAAATACAACTAAAACGGTGGTTAATTGATGTGTTTTGGAGGCTTTCAATTTGTATGTCTAGATTTCGGCTTTTTTCCATAAACTATTAGAGAGCCATCCGGCACTGTCGATGCCCACAAATTTTCGACATAATTTTTAAAAAATACTTATTTGCTGATATGACTAAATTTAGCCGTGAATTCAATTTTTTACCATGTACCTTTAAATTTTGGTCATATTTTCGCAACCAAGTGCTTTTTTAAAATTATGTCGAAAACTTGTGGATGTCGGCAATCCCACTGATAGCTCCCCAAGACCATATTTCCTCTAATCAGCGCGCAGCGCACTTATTTTTCAAACCTCTAATAATTGGCAAAATTTTGAGTCGATCTCGTCGTTTTTGAGTGTTCAACCAAAATCCAAAAAGTGGAATCGATAGGTCTCGTGGAAGTTAAGAAAAGACAGCAAACAGAAATGCAAAATAATTCCTCTGCTCCGACTTACAGACGCTCAAAATAGGAGGTGCGGGTTTAGTAGAGGAAACACTGTAGTTTAGGGAAAAAGCCGAAATCCAAACTTATAAATCCAAAGCTTCCAAAACACACTAATTAACTAGCTTTTCACCAGCTGTATTTGTGAAAAGCACAGAAAACTCAGGAAATAATTTTCACTTACTTGTTTCATCGT